>JAQFZT010001982.1:0-12964 GCA_034696325.1 Camisiidae sp. | reverse complement strand
TATGTGTAGACAATTGGCAAATATAACTCAATTCCCGGTCACAAGTTATACAAAAATAGCCAACACTTTAATTATTACAAATATTTAACAAATAAATCAGAAATAAGAGAATCAAATTGAATGACATTAAAGAATAATAATTATTATGATTATTGTCAGTAAATAATTAGTAAATTTTGATATCATATCAAATAATATATCAATAAAGCTTTGACTTAAAAGAATTTCACATCTATTTTAAATGAATTTAATAAATAATTAAATGAATGATCAATAAATAAATGAAACAAAAATGTAATGAACATTTAAGTTAATAAATAAGTGACTCAACCCATTAATAAATAATAATTAGTTTAATTAGTTGGACGATTAGGTTTAAAAGTTATAAATAAGCTTCAAATACTTATAAATTAAAAAGTAAATACATTTAATTAATATAATGAAAATATGCAAAAGTCTTGGCCTAAAATTATAATTTTGAGCATAAGTTGAGCTTTTCATTGCGTTAGATCTAAAGTTGAGTTTGAAATGCATTGAAATCAAATTTGAAACATTGCTTTCCCTTTAATTTCCATCCACTGTCGGTACAAATGAAGTACATTTGTTGGTGTTTTACTGAGTCACTGAGTTTTACAATTGTAATGATTGTGATCGTTGACACTTTGATTGTTATCTTTACAGTTATAAACAGCCACATCTCCAGGTTTTACTTGACCATCAGTAGCATTGATTACTTTCTCTGATTGAGGCAATTGAGTCATATTACAAACGCTGGCATTAAAACATCGTGAAAAGCCATTGCTGTATATACTTTCAACATTATAGCTCTGAGGTTTCCATTTGCCTTCATTGCATTTATACAGTTGATGACCGATCAGTTTCAATCCTCTATTACAAGTGATTTCAACTAAATCATTAACTTCATTAAAATATTGTGGTTGACTTCAGATAGGCTTTGAAGGAGTTCCGCACTTCTCAATTGAACCCAAATCTAACTGACATAAAGATATATCGATTGGAGTTTGAATTGTTGATTCTATTAAGAATCCACGTTTACGGCCCTGTGAATGTTGATACCGACACAAAACTTTGTAAAAGTCATCAGATCTAAAGATTTCACATTCATTTTGATTATTATTATCTTTGATTGGTTTATCTGATTATCATTTGAATTATGTTGTGCTTTGAACAGATAATGTCATTTTCATGAAGTCATGACCGATTTCTTTATTTAATCTAAAATAAATTCTTTCGGTTCCATTCATTCGAAAAGTTGTACATGTTTGTGGTCTTTCACATGGCTTAACATAATATGAATGATATTTATCACATGATGAGTCAGTATTCATATCTTTAATTGACATTTTATAATTTGGTTTGAAATGGATTATTGATTTCAGAGTTATATCATTATAATAGTTAGCTTTAAAAGAAGAAAAAATTATGATTTAAAATTTTTAGTATAAGTTTTGAAAGCATATCAGATCATTGTTTTTCAAAAACTATGCATTAGATGTGAGTATAAATGTTTTTAAAAAAGATATTAAAAGACAATTGAAGGTCCGGATTGAGGCACAAACGCAACTAAGTTTAAGATTCTTATTTTTACTATTATTCTATCAAAACATATATTGCTATTATTGTAAGCGCACGAAACTCTATTCAAACTTAGTTCATATGAAAATGGAAACAATCAAAAATAGTTTATTAGTACTCAATCCTGTCCTTCAATTTGAATCTCAAATTTTTCAATAATTTAGAATTGAATAAAATATTTATCAAGTTTTCTGATAAGTTGTAAAAAAAATTAAAAAGAAAATCCTTTGAAATATTATTTTTCCAAAATTGTTCATTTCAGAAACTTTCTAAGAATTAATGCTAAAATTAATAAAATTCTCACCGCATTGAGGCATACGATTATCCCAATATCCGTTATGACATGTTCTCAATGGATTGCCGTAAATAACTTTATCAAATCGACAAAAATAGAAGACAGACGAGCCGTTTGCATATGTTTCAGAAACTGGTAATATTTTCATGAATTTCGGCACTTCTGGTGATCCACAACTTCTACAAAATATACATCTTATAATAAAAAAGAAAAAACTTAAAACTAAGACTAACATTATATGAAATGAAACTTTTATAGCAATGCTTATGAATAAGTAAATATTTGTTATATCAATGAAAGTAGAATTTACACTAATTTTTATATTAATTGAAACATAGCTTTTAAAAGTAACTATTGCTTACTTTTTGAAAGACTAACTTCTCGAATGTAAAACTAAATTGAATAAACAAATTGACTTTTATGACTATTTACGTAATGCTAAATAGTTATTACATTGTTTAAAGAAATGGTGTTATGATTTAACGTCATAGAAAGCTATGGACTCAGTATTAAGTGAGTGAAACATCCTTTCAATGATTTCTTAAGTTTTCGGAAGGAAATGAAATACCTTAAGATCAATATTTCTAACAATCTTAGAGGATATCTAAAAAATCAAATGTGAATGTTTGACTTACTCTAATAATAGATTCATTCAATTATTAAGTCATTGAATGTAATCAATAGTTTCGTCATAAATATGTAGAGATCCTTAAAAAGTTATTTTATTGTGAGAAACATAAAGTGTAAGAATTATTGTCGTCACAAATTAGATATAATCATTTGACTATTTCTTCTAATCGAATGATAAGTAAGTCAGTAGAAAATGCAAACTTAAACTTACATAATATACTCAATAAATCTAAATTTTGAGTCAATTAAATTTCGACAAATAATATTGAAGAGAAAGTCTATTCTATTTATTGAAAGTCTGATGCGATAGTTTCTAGTTTTGAAAGCACTGAAAATTTGAAAGTTAAACTTTATATAAGTATTTAAAGAATATTTAGACTGAATTTGAGGTATTGATGAAATTTGTGATGTATTAGTTTATAGCATAAAAATAGATTCACTGATCATTTGTTTGTATATGTAAATTATCTGATGAATTTTGCTGATATGAGCTTTTTAGATCTCAGTTAAGTTCGCGAACTTCCTATTAATGTTGATTTAATAAAGTGCACGACATAACTCATTAAAGAGATAACAGGCAATCCTTACTTTTACAGTATATCCAAATTACTGAGTTTGCGCTTCAGTTTTAGAGAGAGATTAGATGAGTATGTCTTATAAATTATAGCCTTGTATTTCATTTAAATAAGTCTTCAAACCTAAGTTAATGCGATTCTATTGAGAAAATGTAAAAAACTTCAACATGGAATTGGATGTCAACTCATTAAATATATCATTCAATAGTTCCATAGGTTTGAAAGGGAATCAATGTTTGACTCATAACTGTGTGAAAGAAGGAACTTCTGTTAACTTCATTGGAATCATTTTTTATTCACTTATTTTTCTTATTGGTTTATTCGGCAACTCTTTAGTTATATATGTTGTGATCAAATTTTCAAAGATGCGAACCGTCACTAATATTTATATTTTAAACCTTGCGATCGCTGACGAATTATTTTTGATTGGATTGCCGTTACTTATAATAACAATTAATTTTAGAAATTGGATTTTCGGCACCACTTTATGCAAAATTTATATGACAATAACTTCGATGAATCAGTTTGCGAGCAGTTTATTACTGGTGCTCATGAGTCAAAGTCGCTTTATTGCTGTTTGTCGTCCACTTTCTTCAAGACACAGCCAAACTTTGTTCAAATCCAAAATTATGTGCTTAATTGCATGGATTGTGAGTTCAATTTTCTTCAAAAATATGTTTAATTCTTTGTAAAAATTCTAAAGTTATTTTTGATCATAATTATGACAAAGTATTGAAATTTTGCAAAATATTTCAGATTAATTGAGTATAAGTTGCAGATATTGTTCTTAATTAGAAAACAAGATTTAGTTTGAATGGAAACGCAAATATATTAATGAATTATTTAATAAGATAAGATAAGGTTAGGTTAGCTCGTAGTCCAGGAGCTTATTTGTTGAGCTAGTGTTAAATGAAAACTAAAACCATTTTTATATACCTTTATAAGTGTATACCTTGACTGAAGTATTGATTTGATTTATTTCTAATAGGTTTCTATAGCGTTAGTGATTCCAATGTACAAATATTCTGACACTTATCATACCGAATATGGAACCAGTAATTGCAATATCGGTTGGCCGAAAAACTCACTGATAAACGGAATGCAAGCATTCACTATATATTCATTCACACTCGGCTTTTGTGTACCAATTTTACTGATCATATTCTTCAATATCTGCATCATTTTGCGATTGCAAAGTAAACGACCGAAGAATAGTTCTAATAATCATAAAAGCAATAGTAAAAAAATTACCGTTTTATTGATCACTCTTATATGTGTGTATGTTATTTGTTGGTTGCCTTATTGGTTGGCACAGATTTATATCACATTTATTCAGTCAAATGGAATCACAAAAACATTGAAGAATTTGATAATCATATTTGGATGTCTGTCTTATGCGAACTCAGGTTGTAATTGATTTTCAAGCCTTTTATGTAAACACTCAATAATGTGAACATTTCTCACTTCTCTAGCCGTCAATCCTATACTTTATGGTATGTTTTGAGCTATTAATAACTTAGTCAAATAAATTCACAATTTTTAATTTTACTTTTCAATCTTTTTATTCTATTCAATAAGTTTTCTTAAGTAAAAATTTTAGGAAAAGCTTCAGAAAAACATTCCATTGTTCATGACATCCAACTGATACCATTTAAAGGATTTTACAAGTTTTTCTTAGATTTTATTTTTCAATACAATCTTTGTTTAAAACTGGATGTTATCTTATTTGAATAAATATTTATAACATATATCTCAACTCATTCAATATCATAATTGATATTTTACTCTAATTTAGTATTTAAAAATTAAAGCTCATTTCATAAAATCGTTAATCATATCATTCAAAATTTTCTAAACTTATAACTGTTTTTTGTACTTTTAAAAAAACTTCATTAAAAATAATTCATTAACAGCTAATTTTTCAAAATTATCTTATGGTTTATTTTTAAATAATAGATAACTTGTAACTTTTCATTTCACACCTAATCATGAGTACAAATAAATATAATTTTTGAAGAGGAATACTTGTTAATAACTTTTACTGTATATGAAGAGATAAAAGAAACCTTTAACTGCTATGAAATGATAAACTTAAGACTCAGTAGTCAGTCATCACTATCAGCTGAGACATTAAACAAATTATTTTATTTTAAGATAAAATGTAGTTCATTTGAAGCATTTTTATAGAGCATAATATAGAAAAATATGAACTGTCAGCAAAAGTAATTAATATTATCAGTGGTATAAAGAGTCGTATGTAAACTTCAAATTTACATTAATTACAACTTTGTGTTCAATGAGATTTTCCTTCAAAATTCAAAAATAGTTGAGCTTATGATCATGAGCTTTTTCTCTTGTTTTTGTAAGTAATTAAATTATTTATCAAATTATTTATAAAATATATACATATAAAATCATTTGTATACACAACACGGCCGTAACTAGCTATGGGCTGAGGGGGCTATAGTCCCCCAGAGATTTACAAATAATTGAGTTTTCAAGTGTAAAATGGAGAATTAGTTCAAGTTTTAGCCCTACCACACATATTTAGCCCTTGATTTAGCCTTAAAAGAGAGTTTAGCCCCCTATTTAGCCCCACCAGACAAGTTTAGCCTTATATTTAATTTAACCCCAAAAAATTTTGAGCCCCCAGACCAAAATTCCTGGTCACTGCACTGATAAAGATGAGCACAAAACTTTTGACCCAATAAATGAAACCGAAAAGAATTGAAGAGTGCATTGCGACCGACGGGGAAAAAATTAATTATTAAATTTTATCAATTCATATACCGGAGATATCTATCTAATAATTCTAAGTAATAAAAAACAAATTGTATTAATAATTTTGATTCAGTAATTAAATTAGTGAGGGTCAAAAGTTTTGTGCTCATCTTTACACAAGTATTCCTCTTCAAAATTGACATTCAAATATTAAATTAAGTACATATGTGTAGAATATTAAAGCAAAGCCTATTCACATAGGATTGCGTAAAATCAAAAGAAAACTAATAAATAGGTTTTTAATAAATCTTTTTCTCTTAGATCATTGACAACTTTATTCTTCATTGTGTTTAAAATTCCTTTCTTTTCTCTCAACTCTTAAATTTTGAGATAATGATAAAATCATCAAAACTAGTGTTAATTCAAAATCAAAATTAAGTAAACTTTATGAAAAGCGAATAGAAATTTTGAAAGCCAAACAACACTAGTTAAAACTTATTATCAATGAACAAAATAATACAATATTTTCTTATGAAAAAAGTGTTTCTATGTTTTAAGGTGTCCCTCCGAAATCTCAAAGCGCAAATAATCCTTAAACATTTTTTTTAAAGGAAGGCTAAAGAAAGTACTCCTTTTCTATTAAATTTATTATTTATATACTTGATTCGACATTTAGAATCTCAATAGATTTTTGAAATATTATTTGCTATTTAAGCCTGATTTCCACCCGATACAAATTGTATCAACAAATAAATATGTTTTCACTGAAAAAATTCTCTAATCATTATTGGGTTATTTGAAAATAAAATTTCTGAATAGATTTTTCTATAAAATGCATGACTAATTGAATTTGGATTAATTTGAAGAGAATTGTAATGGAAAATCTGAGTTTTAATAGATTCAGTAAAGAATAGCTAATATAAAAGATAATTTATTCAAATAAAGCATTTTGAAGTTTAGTTTACTTTCATTGATTTATTTTAAAAAATTCATTTTGATATCAAGTTTAATCTGTTAATTTGAGGAAGCCTTTTTTCAAGTCTTGTAATAAGTTTTCTATCAAATAAAAAAGTAGTACACTTGACTCTCGTTATGGTGAAGTCGGATATAGTGTACCGTGAGATATAGTGAACCATTTTTTCTTCTTCTAATGACTGGTTCGCCGCAGAGCTAATGCTAAAAAATTTCAGTTATAGTGAACGTTCGTTATTGTGAACCAATTTTGCGTGCAATAGAGTGTTCACTATATCGATAGTCAACTGTAAAATGAGCCTATTTTTGTTGCTCGTAATCTATTGAACAGATTCATGAATTAACTCATTATTTGAGTTGATAACAATTTAAGTTTCAATCTCTTGCATAGAAGTGTTACTCATTTATCATAACTTTTATTATATAAACTATATTGAGTATAATCTCATGAAAATCATTGAAAGGAAGTTTATTTTGATTCCAATAACAACTATCATTATCATGAATTTTAATGACAGAATTACTGCGAAAACTATGTAATATTCCTCTATTGAAATAAGCTGTCAAAAGGATATCCACTTTATTATTAACTTTGATTAGAACTAATAGTGAGCATAAACTGAATTCAACAGATAAAAGTGAAATATATATGTATCTAATTATGGACAAGCGAATGATTTTAGGAATCGTTTTATTCTTTGCAATCATTTCAATCTCTTATTCTTCTCCAACAAAACAAAGTTATATTACTAGCGATGAGGTTCGACAGTTTGCTCAAGATTTGGTCAATTTGGCTGATGCTGAAGATCAGGTGGCAAACGATCTAAAGATATCAGATGTAAATATCATAAATATAATATTCAATTTGAGACTCAATTTTTGAATTTCTTTTTTACAGATTATTATCCCGAAAAAGAATATCTAACAAGTGAAAGAATGTCAAAATTCAATTTTGGGAAGTTATACAAAAATTATTTAATACCTTCTTATGTTAGAACCAATTAAAATGTATTCCCAAGAAATTTATTATTTTATTTGAAATAAAAAATACTTATTTTGCTGAAACACTCATAGCTTTTGTTGATATTTTATCGAGAATTTACATTATAATGCGTTAAGAAGAGAAAGAATTAATTTCACAGTTGAGAAGCTCTGCAAAAATCCCAATTTAAACTTGTATTTCTCAGAAAACTTATTCGAACTATTTTTTAATGCAATCTAAAGTTGGTTTTGGGAAAAGTTTTGATTCGCAAACGAAATGAATAGTGAATAAAGCGACCGAAATAGTTGAAAAGTTACTTTTTCTCTCTACCACTTCGAATATAGTGCATCTCAAACACCGTAATTGCGATACAAAGACCCTGAGATTTGATTAAAAATTAATTCAACGTTTATCTGAATATTTGTAGTTTATTATAACAAAGTTATTTTTATTGGTTCTTCATTTTTATAATCATAACTAAAATAACAATCTATTTCATAAGCTTTTATGACAGGTTAATGTATTATTCACTTGAAATTTTATACCATTAATGATTGCACTCTTTATACACTTTGAGGAAAAGGGTTAAGTTCTTCGATAAAAGCCATTGATCTCAAGGCAGAGGAGATTACAATGATAGAAATGAGAAGTGAATTTACGCATTAGTTATTCTATACCATAATCAACATAACATCTCAAGTATGAAACATAAATAGTCATTAATTTTGTGTTCATCTACATATCTATCCGGTTTAGACAGGAGAGCAAAAGCTACTCTCAAATATTCGATATTATCTAATGATATATGACGTGATGCTAGAAAATGCTTTTTAAGTTCAGATTCATTTCAAAGACTTTAAATGCCATGAGAAGTCGTGAGAAAGTCTTGATTATGTCTCATAAAATTGTAGTTCTAATTCCAGATAACTTTTACTTTGAATTTCTCAATTAATACTAATTTGAATAATAAAATACAAGTTACAACTAAATCAGCATTATTTTAATCATATGAGTTAGAGATGAGTTGATTGGTTCTCGAAGTCCTGTAAAAAATAACATCGAAAATCCCATTAAATGTTGAGGTAGTATAATATCCTTCAAATAATGACATTATATTTTATTGCTTTTTTAGCTGAAGATGAAGCAGAAGATTAACTTGAATTTTTGATTGGGAGAAATTGAGACATAAATCGCTTTCTCTTAGCGGATGAGTGGTTAGCCTTGCTTTTCACTTAAGTTGAAAGTGAAATTTTTTGAGAACATTTTAATTTATTTCAAGCTTTAAATAGTTTAAAACTATGAGCTGATTAAAGATCAACTTTTCCACCAAATTGGCACTCATTTTAGTAATTTTTAATTTTAAAACTTTCAAGTGATAAGAAAATTAGTCGAAAATGAGTTTAATCGTTTTGGGTAAGAGTTTTTGATTTATTAATTAACCTTTAATTTTAACAAAAAGACTGTTAACTTAATGATTGAATTGAATGCTTAACTTTAATAAATTATAATCGAGATGTTCCGGGGAATGAAAATAAAAATTCTCAAATTATATGATCGAAAATGTTTGAGACTCAGCTTTTTGTGAATTAAGGAAAAACTTTTAATTTAATTGGTGTCTAAACTCTCTTTTACTCTTTTCATCTGAGGTAATAAAATGTAGGAAATAAACGGTTTATTTAGATTTTAATGCTTTTAAAAAAATTATTTCTAATTAATTAATAACTATTAATGTTTAATAGCTATTATAGGCCAAAATTGAGAAAATATTACATAACTTTTCAAACAAAGTATAATTTGATAGTTTAGTGATCTATTACATGATGTTTTATTTCATTTAAAGGGTATTTATTCTGAGACAAGTGAGAAAAAATTCATTGTCAGAAGTAACTAAGGATGCTAGAAGTGTAAATTACTGTACGCGTAATTTACATCCAAAAATATAATTTACTATATAAAATGTGAATTAAGCATAAATTACTGTAAATACAGGTGTAATTTACGCGTAATTTACACCTAAAAATGAAATTGACGCGTAAATGAGCAACCTTAGAAGTAACCAATAAGTGAGAGCAACCACTTAAATAGGAAATTGGGAGATTAAAGATTGCCTTTAAATTTTGAGAACTTCGCAGTAGAAAAGTATTTTTGTGCTCTAATCTTATCGCTTCTAAAAAATTCATGAAATTTTTTTCAAAAAAGAAAGTAGTTTGCTCTTGAAATTGAGTTTATTATCCTATAAAGCAAATCATTTTAAAGTTCCTTTAAATAACTAAGAGCTAAATTTCATGTGATTCAAAGTTTGTTATTCCAAATATGGTATAATTTAACTTTTTTTAAAATTTAAACTTCAATCACAATATTGATCTAAATCGTTAATTCCAGAACTTTATATCTTTATTGTGTTGTTTGTCCTTAATGTTTATCATTTCTCTTTAAAGCTTAATATTTCATTGAATTTTTTATTAAGTATTATTTAAATAGAATTATAGATAATTTTGATATTTTGATTGAAGGGCCGGATTTTACCATTGATTTCTGACCCGAATTCTCGATTCGTTGATCTTTTCTCCTCAAAATAGAAATAAAATATCAAACTATGAAATTGTGATCAAATACAGTAAATTTGATTTAATTTTGCGATCAAATAAAAAAATAATAGTAGAGATAAGACATATGACGATAACTGCAATGAAAAATATAAAATATGGTGTTATATTTTAAAGTCAAATTATAACTTAAAAAACTTTTTTATTTAAGCACAACTTCCGAGGCAAAGCTGTATCACTAATTAGAAAATTTTGTTATATAATTATTCTCTGTTAGCCATAAATATGAAACTTGGCTTTACTTTTTGAGCTATTGAATCGTTTGATATTTGAATTTCAAGTTAAACACTTGTATAAACAATGAGTTGTCTCAGATTTCTCTCTTCTCGACTGCTGAAGCATTTGCACAACAAAAAAGAAGTCATTTAGTAATTTGACTTTAAAAATTGTTGCCAAAGGCTTGTAGATTAGAGCCGAAACTGTCCAAAAATTTGACCGCTTGTCATCTTAATTTAAGTTGTGCTTAAGTAAAAAAGTTATTCAAGTTATAATTCAAGATTAAGATTAAATCTGGCACTTAATCACCTGCACTGACACCGGGTTTTGCGGGGACACACCATAGCCAACAATAATTTACTAAAGTTTGTCATAAAGTAATTATAAATTGCAATATTATTGGGAATCGTATTTTTGTGAAAATATTAAAAATTTGATAAAAAGAATAATTTTCAAGTCTTTCACAATTAAAACTCCGAATTCTTACACTTCACAAATAATTATTATTGAAAGGCATTAAAAATCAAGTGTTAATTCATTAAATAATTATCAAATAAATATTTCCCTCAAAAATAAAGTCTTCGGTTCATCGGCAGAAAAAATATAACACCAGTACTTACTTGAGATACTTAAATGTTTTAATTTTGAAGTTTCAACCATATATAGGAATGAGAAGTAAGTATTTGAATGTGACTTTCCAACAGTTCCAATGCCAACACCAAAGTTTTCTGAAAATGGTTTCTTTTTATATATAAATGTTTTGATTTCAAACTAAAATCTAATCACATTTCAATATCATTCGCCCTATTATTGTAAATCACGTTCACTATAAATGACTATTAAGGTTAAGACTTGAAGAAAGGATGAATGATTTGAGATTAATTTGACATTTAAATGAGTTAACATAAAACCTATATTCACACAATCATTTCATCAGTAGTTAATCTTTATTTTTACCCATAAAGCTATTATTGGATTCATTACTGTCTCCATCTCTGCTGAAGAACAAGTGGCATTAGAAAATTTAAATGTATGTCAAGTATACGACGGTTTTATACAAGACCAGAATAATTGCAAATGTTTTTATCAATGCGATAATGAATACCGTTTATGGCATATGTGTTGTCCTGACGGACAAATTTTTGATGAGAAAAGCAAAGCTTGTATTCCTGGGAGTGAAGAAGTTTGTGGAAACAGACAAAGTTTAGTAGCAGTACAAGAGAACCCCCCGTCATCTGAATGCTATTCTCCAAATGGGTTGTTTAGACATGAAAATTGTGCAAAATTTTGGCACTGCTCTTATATGCGTTTGTATGAAATGACCTGTCCTGATGGCACTCTTTGGAATGATATATTGAAAATCTGTGTAATAGCTCAATATTCCACTTGCAATACATTTGACTTGAATCCTATACAAAATATAGTTATAAGAATTCCAAATGTTATACCAAACAATCAAATGCCTAAACCACAGATCAATCAAAACGAATTGATTAATAATGAAAGAGCAAGAAGTGGTGGAATTGACGAACATATAAGTCAGACTTTAGGAAATAATAAATGGCTATCAAGTGCTACTTATATAACATTAGACCCAAACGGAAAAATAATTTATGGCATCACAAAAATTTCGAAATTTTCATTGGATAGAGTGAACGAAAATGAAAATGATAGTAAAGCAGAACCACCTGTTGATGACGAACAAACTTATGATGAGAATTCAGAAGCATCTGATGAAAGCGAAATAACTCCAAATCAAAATAATGAAGACAATGATTCAGAGGAAAACTCAACTCAAACATCTGAGGATCCAACGAACACAACAACATCTGATGACATATCGGAAACCACAACTGAAGGCGTTCATGAAGAAAATCAAAACACAACAGAAACTGTCGCTACCGATAAAGAAACACAGAATGAAAATGATTTAACAACATTAAAATCTGAAATTGTTAATATTGACATGACTACCAGTTCTAGTCTAGAGGATAGTGAACAAAGTACAACACAATCCACTCAAGATATAAAAAAACCCACATTAGATGAAGAAGAATCAGTAGATTTTGCCCAATTTTTTCCTGATAAACCAGAAACCGAAACTTCTAGTGTATTAGAATTGATTGAAGGCTCTGAATCAGAAACTTCTGCTAATACTCAAGAAAGTGTAACAACCAATGTCTCAACAAATGAAAGCGCAACTGAAAGCACAACTGATACAACTTTCAAGTCCAATGAAGTTTCAGAAACTTCTACAGAATCTGAGACAACACAAACTTCTACAGAATCTGAGGCAACACAAACTTCTACAGAATCTGAGGCAACACAAACTTCTACAGAATCTGAGGCAACACAAACTTCTACAGAATCT
>JAQFZT010001981.1:0-12982 GCA_034696325.1 Camisiidae sp. | reverse complement strand
GACCTTACAGTATGACCTTAAGATTATATGAAATAAATCCTTTCACTTTAGAAACACGCATTCATTTGTAACTTTAAATGAAGACATTATACTATATATTATTAAGATTAAACATCTAATCTCAAGACCAAATGATTCTTGAGATCATATAATATGCATTGAAACGAATAGAGTTTAATGAATGTATAACTTTAGTGAGTATAATATCGATCAATAGAAGCTCTCAGAGATTGAACAGAACTAAGACCAACACATTCTCTTCGTGAACCATCTTTTATGTAGTTCATTGACCACACCTAACCCAACCTAACCTAACCTAACCTAACCTCATAATTCTGTTTAACTTGACATAAAGTAAATAAATTTCTAACGAAAAATTTGAAATAAATAGTAATCGTTTGGAAATGTTGTCTAATATCTCGAAACATATAAACTAACTTTTGATAAGATATACGTGAGGTATGACTATTAGAGTCAATGTTTCACTTGAGGCAAATTCAAAGACAACACAACTTTTTAGATTTTTATATAAATAAATAAATATCATATTTGTATTTCACTATTGAAAATTGATGTAAAATGAATAGAAAAACTCACTTAATAGGGTTGCCTTCAGTTACATAAGAAGTTGCTGTAAATCATAAATGAAAATAAAATACAATTTCAAGTTTTTCAAGATTATAAAGAGATTGTACACAAACCGGGCTTTAAAAAAATTAAAGGTTTATCGGGAACAGTTCCTCCCATTTCTTTTGCATGTAATCCATAGTTTTTTCCGACACAAACTATTTTTCTGCCGAACTCAACAAATCTTGTCAAACGCATAGTTAGTATTCAATTGTTTTATTAATTGTTGAGTTAATAGATTCTGAATAGTATTAAGAGTTGAAAACTTAATGAGAAGTCAATGTCTGCTCAAAATAAGATTCATGTGTTTCTACTTTAATGAGTTCAAGTCAATCATAACTCAATAGATGTCACTTTTATTAAGAGTAAAACTTTTCAATTTCTTAAATTACTTTTAGTCATTGAATTAATTTTTGATTTATATGAAAAATATATTATGGTTTCTGCAGATAATTAGACCGCAAAAAAGATTTGAGATCAGATTGAATGGCAAGTATTCTTATTCTTGTCATCAATTGGTTACACATTTCAGTGGAAAACATCAGAATTAAAATATTGATTGAGTTTCATATACTTTATAAATAGTAAATTCATGTCAATCTTATATTCGAAAAATTTTTATCATTCAAAACTTTTTCACATGGATTAAAGGATTAAAGGATTAAGAGATTAAGTGAAATGGTATTTTGGGGTTTAGTCTTAGCTCGAGGTTCGAGTAAATCAGTTCCTGATAAAAACATAAGAGTTATGTTAAATAAACCATTGATTGCATGGGTTTTAGAACCTATGAAGTCGAGTAACGGTATGTTTTAATATTGGTTTTAAACATTTGTACCTCAACTCAACATACAATTCATTCATTCATTTTTCTATTTTTCTATTAAGATTTTAATTAATTAATCAAATAATAAGTTTTGGTTTTCATTTTAAATGTTAATGAAGACATCATTGATTTCTATTAGTATTTGACGAAATATGGGTTTCAACTGATGATCAAAGAATAGCTTCGATCGCACTTTCTTATAATGTGAAAGTCCATCGAAGGACTGATAAAAGTGCTACCGATTGCGCCAGTTCTTTATCATCGGTTCAGGAATTTTTAAGCTCTAACAAAGGTATAGAATTGAGAAATTGAATTCAAATGAAATCATATGAATTATATTCAGGTGCAGACGTTATATGCTTAGTTCAGTGCACGTCTCCATGTCTTCATCCGTGTTATCTTAAGAGTGCTCACAATTTGATGGCTGAACAAAAATATGATTCCGTATTCTCAGTGTACAGAAGTCACAAACTTCGATGGTCTCTCAGTTTGAATGCTCTTAATTTTGATCCAAAAATGCGTCCGCGAAGACAGGACTGGAATGGTATCATTTTCAAAAGTATCAAAAGTCTGTTTCACACAACTTATCCTTCATTATAGGAGAGTACGTAGAATCGGGTCATTTCTATTGTTTTACAACAAAACTCATTCAAAATAACGGACAATTACAGGGAGGGAAGTGTACTGTCGTTGAAATGCCAAAACAATTCTGTATCGAAATCGATGATCAATTAGACTGGAGTTTAGCTGAAAGTGTCGTTAAACGTTTTGGATTCAAAGAATCAATTGAATGATTAATTTTGTCATCTTTATAAAAAAAAAAGTTTCCATGTTGTAAATAAAGTTCATTAAATTCAATAGAAATAAAGTGTTGGCAATAAGTATTTAAAATAAATAAATGAACCATTTTTTACAAAATGTTTATACAAAGTTTTATTATGGTATTTAAAATCTCAATAAAAACATAGCACTCAATTAGAAAACTTTGCAAAATAGAAACTACTGGTAATCAAGTATTTGAAAAGTTTGTTGAATTAAAAAATTTATTTATAAAATTGAAAAACTCGTGAACATGGAAATAATGAAAAACAATTTGGATCACTTATTCTCATATTCTGATGCATTATTGGAGAGAAAGTGAAGTCGTTTGTTTGTACGAATGAAACTTCAGGACTTACTCTATTATGCCTTTTAGTAATATTTGTATTTTCCTTATTTATTAGTGAAAAACTCATCGCTTTTAATTGTGTGATTGCAGTCAAATTAGTTGATTGCAAACTATTTCTTACGATCCAATCCCAAAAGGCTTCAATATCTTTGTTGAACTGAATCGCTCCCGAATAAGAAAATTTTATTTTGATTTTGTTGCCCTTATAGACACAATCCATCAGTGCTTTAGCAAATTCTTCTATTAAACTTGACATTAAAATATTGTCTTCAAACGAAGAATCTTTTGTTAATAAAGCATTAATCGGTTCTAATAGAATCGAAATAATGTTTTCGATCCAATTCGAATTTGTTGCACATATTTCTGTAAAATTTAATGATTTTTTAATGTTTTATATGATTTAATAACTTGAAGATAACTTACTTTTTCTGTATTCTTTGAATGGAATAGTCTTAGAAATAAATTCATAGCTTTTAGAATACATGTTAAGCTTTATTTTAATGAATGCACTTCTCTTTATACAATTAAGATTTTCGACCAAATTATTAATCCATTTTAAATCCAAATTAGAGAGTAGTTCTGTTATATTCTAAATAGTATTATTTATACTTTTAACTTAAAACAATAAACATGTTTGATTTTGTTAAGATTCCTAATACAGTCACTTGTGTCATGTGAGACTTATTCATATAAGATAATTGATGTCAATTAAAACTTTTAACTCACATTTATATCCAAAACTGAAAGAGCAATATATGAAGTCAACATTTCCGGATCGAGTTGTGTTGACTGTTTACGCTCAACACAAGACACAAACATATTCAAAGTATTGTTAAGAAGATCATCAATGATAGTTTCCGATGTATTCCAATCCCCCGAATATTTGACTTTTATCGCTAATAAAGGCTCGACTGCATTGATAAGAGTTATTCCTATAATAGTTCCGATTCTGTTCTCATCTTCTGCTACAGTGAAACTTGATTTTTCTAAATGTTTTGTGAGTGTTATGTAATCTGTTGTGCAGGAAATGAAAAAATAATAATTTAATATAAATTATCTTTAACTTACTTTGACTCCATTTTTGAAAAGCTAGTCTGAGTAATAAATTATATTGTGCTAATTCTAATGATTTGACAGCTTCTATTAGTAGTTCGTTATCTCGAATACAATTCTCTAAAATATTACTGATTAATGTGGCCTTTGTTTCATTATACAAAGTACTCATCGGAACTGATGAAAAATCTGAGTTTGCGAAACATAATGAGCTTTCAATCATTTTATTGAATTTTATCCAGAATTTATCCCAAAATAGTTTGTCATATTCTTGACACAGTTTTTGCTGTTGTTCAACTGAATCTTCTTTCATTTTGAACCATTTTTGTCTAGAACCTGAAGAATTTGTTTCATTTTTACCCCAATTCTCCTGATGACCAAATATTATCTTAAGAAAAATTCTTTGATTTGATTGAATCAAAATGTTAAACACTGTCTTCAAGTCTTTTTGAATTTTTGAATTCAAATTTGATTGTTTTCTTGTTTGATTTAATACAGTTGATTGAGAAGAAGCGCTGAAGTAATCTGATGTTATCTCTTCCGATTTTAACTGTTTTTGAATTGAAATATTTAAAGGTAAGCTTTGATTTTTCATTGTTAAATCGATGCCTTTAACTGTTTCATTATAGAGATAGTATAAAAATTTATTGGTTGCAAATTTTGCCTGATATGATGCGACTACAGATATCAAATCTAGTGGTTTAATTTGTTCGGATGCTAACAATTTGTCGAAATTTTGACATGATATACAAATATCTGAAATGCATTCAAACGGAAGTGAATCTATTAGTAAACTCATCAATTCTACATTGATTTGTAATATAACTCGTACTAAATATGTAGAACATAATCGAAAATATTTGAGCTCTTCTACAGTTTTCTGAATTATTAATTCAAGTCCATCATCATTAGGAAACATGTGCGTAACACTAATAAGTCTAGTTGTATTTGTGACCAATGAAACCCATGAACTGCTCTTTTGGTCGATATCTTCTGGTAAAACTTTTCTAATCTTACAATTTTTAACAAAACTGTCCAACACTTTAGTTTTTCTTCTATTTATATCTTCAGATTTAGTGTTCTTAAGAAAATTTAATTTACTATTATCTTCAGTATATAAGGCTTTCAATTCCTGCATTAATGTATTTGCCTTTAATACATGATTAAAACAATCTTCTTTGATAGTAATCTTACTTTTTTCTTGTAATAAATATTGCAATTCAGCTCTTTTGAAGCATATAATCTTCTTTTGCTCTCGACTATAGGTAGCAAAAGATTCGTTGGTTTCCAATTTACTGATCAATTCTAACATTTGCGAACCTTCTAATATAGTCTTATGATCGCCAAAGACGGGCACCGAATTGGCCGCATTCAGTAATATTCTACCTGTGCTCGACTTCGCTCGTATTCTCGTCTTACTTGGATTAGTAGTTTGCTTAAAGACAAACGAATCTTTTTCCGTTGAATTTCTTTGCATTCTTTGAAGAGTTTTGTCTTTATTTCTATTCAAATTGGTTTCTGCAGTATTACTTCGAATCAAATCAATGCTTATTCTTCTTTGTGAATTTGTCATTTTCTTCCACTCTCCTTTCATACCTCCAGACTTTATTCTTCTAATTTCAAGCAATGAAGACGTTTCGCTACACATTTCTATTAATTGCAAACATTATTATAGATATAATTGTAATAATATTTGTACAAGTAATACATTACAAATATAAAAATATATAAAGTATAGAATTGGACTTTTCTTTATAAAAAGTAATCATAATAAGTAATATTATCAAAGTCTTATATATTCATCAAAAGAGAAATGTTTGTTGTGTGCGCTGAAGAATTGTTGCCATTGGAAACACTGGCTATTTCACGAATTCCTCTTTGAAGGTGATCACGACTACCGTTTTAACAAGAAAATTATTGCAATCATTTCATAAGTCATGCGAGTTCTACATTTGCAAATTTCAAAAGTAAATTCAATGCGATTTTAGAATATCATTAGAGAATGATAATAAACATAGGCTCAGATTTAAGTACACAATATGTACAGTAGACAAGAAATATTAGCCTTACTATATAATTATAATGCATTTCAATTTCATTCACACAAATTATTGATAGACTATTTTACATGTTTGTGTACAAGCATATAAACAAACAAAAGTCTGAAAGTTTTCCTGTTCAAGTCGAAGACCGAACAAGTATTGAACTTAAAGTTTGTATACAGAATAAAGAGTATTGAACGGCAAAATTTAGCTCAAAAAGCAAATCAGCATTTGAAAAGGCATTCGTTTTCGACAAACATTTGTACAACTTCTTTAGTAAAGTTAGATTTATAATAATATTGATCAAAGGCTGGCACTAAAGAAAATTATTAAGTATTGAATTCTATTTAATAGAACATCTTAATTGAATGCTATGATGAGAAAATTTTCATAATTTAAATTGATTCCCAATTATAGCAGTTCATTCATTAGATTTTTGAGAAATTTCAAAAACAAAAAAAAAACCCGACAATTGGCAAAATCAAAACCCTATATTGTATAGTATATATTGCATTAATAATATTATATAATAGTACTTAAAACATTTTTGTTCGTTAACAGGAATCATTTTTTCAATCTATGTTTTGAAGCTCTTTTGAGCTGAAGAGAAAATTTGAAATGAAGATTTTGAAAATTGAGAATAACCAATAAAATTGTGAAACATGTCAATTCATACAAGAAGAGTTGGAGCCATTCTTATCATTACATTTTTATAATATCTTAGAATTGAATAAAGCTCATAGAAGCTCACGTCTCCACAAGTTTCAAACGCTTTTGGTCGCATTCCGAATATATGTGCATTTTATATGTTAAATCTAAAATTCACTCTTAATGTTTAAAATATCTTTATGAAATTGATTTGTTTCAATTAACATATTGGTTATTATACGCTCGAGCTTTGCCCATGACTGATGCTGACTACATATAGTTACACATCCGTAGGATAAACGACATACAAGTTCATTGAAGTTTATCAAAATGATGGTGTAATGACTACGTAAATAAAGATACTCCGCCAATAGATTAATAATTATCGCAAATAAAAAGTTACAACGAGTTGTGATAAGTTATCCATTACAGAGTATATTTAAAATGTAACTTATGTTGTATCAAGGTTTCAATTAATTTGGTAATATTCGAGTTGAGAAAAGGCAGAGAAAGGTTGTAATATAATTTCCATCAAAACAGAAATCGTATTCCATACAATTAATGTGGTCTTTAAATTTGAGAGCTCTGCAAACCTTTAAAAAAAACTTTTAATTAATTAAGTTAATTCATTTCATCATTGTATGTCATTATTTATATCATGTGGTTATGAATTATAATTGTCATTTCAAGTTATTTAAATGTATACTTCATATATTTGATTGGATTATATACATGAAGTTCTTCTACTGCTAGCGAGTAAGTCAATTTTCCTAATGCTTTCTTTCCGAATATCAGAATGAAAAGCTTTTAGACTTGAGTGGTTTTTGAGTTCAAATATTCATTCAAACACTTTCATAAGTTATTTACTCAACAACGTGTTCGAGATTCCATAGTCTCGATTAATAATAAGTTTGATTCAGTTTAACATTTGAGTGTATAGTGCAGTTCAACACAGACTCGTTTGAAGCTATTTCAAAAGGTATTTTACATGCATTGAAAACAATCTAAATGAGATGATATGGTATGACGAGTAAGAAATAATAATTTCTGAAACAGAATTTTATCCTTCCCTAAAGAGAGGACATTTCCCAAACTGTATGAATAAGAATTTATAATGAAACTAGGGCTGGAAGAGATACATTTGATGTATAATACATATCAATTTTTGGAATAATACATGCAATTTAGCGCCATCTATTGGGGAATTTTGAAATTTGAAGTTAAAATAGCATTTTATTAGTGAAAAAAATAAAACACTTTTTTATTAGTTATTGATTATTTTTATTATAATAGTGAATAGAAAAAAGGTTTCGATGTTTTAAACTACCAATCAGTTGTAGCTTATGATTGACAGCGTTGTAAGAGGCTTATACAATAATTCATTTGAAATCCAGTCGAGCTAGGTTATGTTAGATTGTGAAATTAGCGCGCGCTAGGTTGGGGATCCTTATGAAGTTAGCAGCTACGCATAGTCTACAAACAACCAATATAGGTAGTTCAACATTTCAAAAAACCTAAAAAATAACAGACGGCTTCGTAGTATTTTATAATAATAACGAGAAAAGTGGAATTCTGACTTCTAACTCTCAAATAAGATTTCTATTTCTAATTTATTATCATTTCAGAACATTAATTATTTTATTATTTGTCGTTTTATAACACGAATATTCAATAAAAGCCGATTTTTAGCTTAAATATAGTCAATTTACGAAAATACATGTATTATACAATTTGTGCCAGAAGTTTGTCCGGTTCTTAACATATATACTTTCACTCAATACACCTTTCTTTGTGTACACAGATGTACTCAGAAATAACTGATAATAAGCTGATTAAGTTTCTCAATCATTAGCTTTGAATCTTTGAAAATTTACTCGTAAATAATACTGTGAATCATTTAGGGTTTAAGTTTTATTTTAAAAGTTAATGAATGAAAAAATATATTTATGTTATGAAAAACTTTATTGAAAGCATGCTTTTCAAACTATTAGTTTAAATATTTTATGTTTTATCAGTTGATTGAACTGATTGTTATTTAAGGTCTTTTCTAAACTTTCTCAATGAGTCTTATTTTATAGTACAGTTGTATGAAATGAATATTGGATATTGCTTTGCACGAAAGTATATATGTTAATAATACCGGACAAACTTCTGGCACAAATTGTACATGTATAATACATGAGTAAAATAAATTTCATCTATTTTTCCAACCCTAAATGGAACCCATTTGTCGATGAAAGTTTTGTAAATGCTCTTAAGTTACCTTCTTATTAGACTTAACTCTGAATTTTGAAAAATCCTATTAAATACAGAGTTGTAATGAATGTATATTGAAGTTTGTATTCAACTCATTATAATCATTGATAATATTCATCACTTTTGCTATCAGTTGATATTTTGTTGATGTATTTATTGAATAAAAATATTTGCAATGAATCAAATTTGATCTTAAAATAAAATAATTAATTTGATATCTCAACTCATAGATTAATGATTAATGAGTCTTAAGCCTCTCAAAAGAAGTTAAAGGTTTCTTTACTCTTTTTTCATTTGTTATATAAGGTATTGCGAAGTGGACTTCTTATAAATTCTGATACTATATCTTATGCATGTTTCAGTTCAAATCATTATTAACCTTCAGCTTAATTGGTTTGAAGTGAATTAATTATACAAAACTAAGAATAAATGTGTTACAGACATAAACATTACTTATAAGATTAAATGTAAAAATTAAGATTTCTTCAAGATTTTCAAGTGCAAACTTGAATCAATGAAATTTGTCTTCACATTCACAACGATTAAACAGTTTACTTATAATATACAAAAATGTATTTATGTCAACTTTATTGCATTGAATGGTGTTTGAGCTTTTGAATGATTTTTAAAATTACAAAAAAAGTTAGAAAACTTTTATTTTACGTCAGAAGGATTTCCTTTACTAATTATTTAATATAAGCAGTCGATTTGACTCGTATTTGGTTATAAAGTATGTGATGCCTTACGATTGCTTTCATAGTAAAAGTTTCGGTTTCAGGCAATTCATAAAATAAGTTAATTAAATGTTTTATATTCAAAAATATTAATAATAAATATTTGTACAAACAATTTATGCTAATAAAGAAAATTCTGTTAAAATGAATATTTTTAATAATTATCTAAAATCTGGTTAAAAATCAATGATTCATAGTTTTAGAGATAAAATAATTGAAAGTAAAGAGAAAATCCTTCAAAACTGATACTACGCTTTATTTAAAAAGTGTGTTAAGTCAATCAAATAGTCTGGAAAGTGTACACAGAGTTTGCGCATTACATAAATAAGTCGCTGACATGTGTTTCACAACAGTTTTAATAATTAGTATACAATTGTTATGAGGGAATGCAATGAGTATTCGCCGAAATCTCTCGACACTTTTCTATTTAATTGAAGTGATGTTTGACTCGCTTTTAACTAAATTATATTAAAAGTAATGAAATTGAATAAAAATTTAGACTCAGAAAAGAATAATATAAATATATTAAATAAAAATATAGAATGGATCCAAAGTTGTTGTTGAAGTCGAGCGAAATCGATGAGTACGAATCACTTCCAACCAGTTGTGTCCGGACACATATGTTGGCCGGAGCTATGGCTGGAATCATGGAACACGTCGTTATGTATCCGTTAGACTCAGTTAAGGTTACCATTCATTTCATTCATTACTTTATAAATATCTTTTCCTTAGTTTTATCCAAATCTTCAAAACTAATTATGTATCAAAACATATGATAACTATTATATGATTTAAATTGTTTAGACTCGAATGCAAAGTCTCAAACCTAACCCGAAGGCCGCATACCGGACAGTACCCGAAGCTCTGTATAAAATGGTTCGAAACGAAGGAATCTTTCGTCCGATTCGTGGCGTGCCGGCGGTCATGTGTGGCGCGGGTCCGGCACATGCGCTCTACTTCTCATGCTATGAAAAAATGAAACGAGTATTTAGTGGTACTGAAAACGGATCACATAATCCATTAGCACAAGGTTTAGATCTTTCTATCTTTTCGTGTTGAAAATTGAATTGATTTTATATTTGATTGAATGTAATTGACATTAGGCGCCGCCGGATGTTTGGCCACTCTATTACATGACGCTGTTATGAATCCGGCAGAAGTTGTTAAGCAAAGAATGCAAGTGTTTAATAGTCCCTATAAACATAGTCTAAACTGTATATTAGATGTTTGGAAAAGAGAAGGATTTCGCGCTTTCTATCGAAGTTATGTCACAACACTCACTATGAATATTCCGTCACAGAGTTTACACTTTATTACTTATGAGTTTGTTCAAGAACTAACAAATAGTGAAAGAACTTATAATCCAAGGGCTCATATGATATCGGGTGCAATCGCTGGAGGAGTGGCTGCAGCAGTCACTACACCGTTAGATGTGTGCAAAACATTATTGAATACGCAGGAGAAACAGGCATTGACCACATCTAAGCAGCGAAGTGTCACTGGACTCTTAAACGCTGCCACCACTATATACAAGTGCTGCGGACCCAAAGGCTATTTCCAAGGACTTCAGGCCAGAGTTCTCTATTCAATGCCTGCAACTGCTATTTCGTGGTCTGTCTATGAATTCTTTAAATACTACATAAATAGCCGAAATCAAAGGCATAAAAATTTTGATAAAACTTATTCACACTCTTCTACTCCACATTTGCCTCACTTTTCGCCTGTTTTTACTGCAACTGATATTAACTCTGTTGGAAAATGGGATAATAAAAGTGATTTAGTTGTTCCCACTGTTAAACATCAAACTGTGATCAGTAGTAAAGCAGACGATTCGAAGAGGAATCTTCTCACCAGTTAGTAATTAATTTCAAACTAGACAATCATTGAATAACTATTTCTTAGGTTTTTTCAAATAATTGATTAACAATTGACAACACAATCCAATGTTATGTTTGCCGATGTTTTTAGTTATTGGTTATCATATTTCAAATTCATTGATATTTAAAGATTTAAATAAAATCAATTTTAAAATTTTAGTTAATTTAATATAATTGTTAATCTAAATCTTCTCAACAAACATTTTTATTAAAACTTCAAATCATTTCAGGGAAACAATAGTTTATTAATTAAAAATTTATTAAATTTTCAACTCATTTAAGTTCATTTCAAACTAAATCTTATATAAATTCAGTCCAATTCAAGCTTATTTGAGTTCATTTTCAGATTCTGTTCGCATAAAGAAGTACTTCCGAACACAGACAAAATTCTTTTGCCATTCTTTATCATGTGCTCAAAAGAATCTTTGTATTCATTCTGAAGAAGTTTATAGAAGTCAATCAAATTTTAGGATTGAAACCACTCTTCAAATATGAATTTTGATTGAATCTGTTGTTGAGTGTGATTATAATCAATGATCAAAATATAATCTATGAAAGTATTAGTTTTCACTGAAAACTGGCCACAATTTCTCTTGAATTTCTCGGCCACAAAAGCTTTTGAAGTTTAAGTTAAAAATCAAAGTTTATTATAATGTGTTTATATATACTTTTTGAAAACCAGGACAAAGAACTTAAAAAATCAGGACATATTGACTGCAAAATCTGGACAAAATCTGGCGTAAATCCTCAAAAATTCAAAATTATGCGGTCTTGTGAAACACTTTTTGAAATAAATTTTTAAATTATACCCATTTATGACTTGATCTTTAATGGAAAAAAAGTAAATAAAAAAGAAGGAAAAGTTAGTTTCTAACATATCTTTAAGAAAAATGGGTAACTTTTCAAATGACTCAATTTGATCAAAAATCAAGACAGGACACCGGACAGAACTATTTATCAGGACATCTCCACGTATGGCATCTCTTATAATGTCGATTTCAATCGAAATTATTTGTCAATTCAAAATATTATTTTTATTTAATACGATAACATTTTCACATTCTATTTTCAACTAGTTTTAAATGAGTATTTAAAGTATTCTTTATTTATAGATTATCTCTATTTGATCTCTATCTCTATCATAAAAGTCTGCTTCAAAACTAAGTTGTAATAACAAAATTTATTTTGATGGAAATCCAACTTTTTTCCAGCCATTAAACTTTCTGAAAATGTAAAATGAGATCAAGAAAATTGTTAACGAAAAATCTTACCAAAACCTCTTTTTCTAAACTATCATGAATTTTTCCTGAAATTCTCCGAAAATATTAGTTTCGATTCGAAAAATGGAAAGCTTTTCGATTGGAATGTAACATTTTGTCAGGAAATCTTTTTTGAAAACTCACATTTTTCTGACAACAATTAAATTACATGAACAAAACAAGCAAATAAAAGAAGACAATAATTTGCAATTATTATTTGTACATATATTAGAATTTTTTCAAAAATAAATCACTCGAAGTAAAAATATTACTGAAAGTGTATACAGTACATGATGAGAAAAGAATTACATTTGAATATCCAAATACATGTGAATGATTTGTATGATTAAAAATGAAGGTCTGAAGAAGTGTTGGATATTTGAGAGGTTAAGTCATAAATTGTGGTGAGTCTCACACTTTATGAAAAGATATGGAATAATTTTGATTCTGGTTTATAGCTTGAGCTTAAGCATAGCTCCCCATACATAAGCTCGA
>JAQFZT010001980.1:0-12985 GCA_034696325.1 Camisiidae sp. | reverse complement strand
AAATTTAATGTTTTGTAATTTTATGCTCATTCTTTAGCCGAGAGCTTAGTCGACTTCTACACAATTTGCTTTCATATATTTTCTTATTTTTTAGAATACTGCTAGCATTACAATGTTATAATTATGCATTAAATTTGCAATTAATCACCATTAAAGGGAAAGAAATCCAAGGAAATGTCGCAATTTTATTATGAACAATTAAATTGGTTTATAACAAATTTCTTCTGTCAATATTTGATATTAAATTTCAAAAATTTAAGAACTAATACTTTTTCCACTGGATTTCTATCAGTTAAACTAAAAAATTGGATAAGAATTCGAAAAATAGACAAACTCGAGATAACCTACTTAACGATCCAAGTGATCATTTGTAACATAAAACCAAAGGTCAATTTACAACAATTGGAAAATATTAAATTAAACTCAATCTAAAGTACAAGATGTGAATAAAAGATTACAAATTTCTAACCAGTGAATGAAAGTTAAATCTTAATTCCAAAAATCATTGAGACTTGAGTTATATTTACTATATATGATGATGAGTACCCTCATATGCAAGAATTAATTTGATATATTAGGTATGGAAATAAAATGAAAAATACCCAGAAATAGAAAAATCTTATTTGAAATATCGATGTGTTTTTTTAAATTAAAATTTTTTACATAAAGGTTTTAATTTTTATAATTTAAAATTTCTAATTCAATTGAAAGACTTCAAAGTTTGACTAAATTGAGTTGATTTACAAGAATAAATCCATAAATAAATGATTTGTTGAGTTCCATTTAGAAGATTACATTCTGATTACACTCTTATAATTCAATTAATGAAACGTGAAATTTCAAAACTTGTAACTAAACTTCTGACCTTTTGATGTCTGCTTTAAAAATTCAATGAATATGAAAATATATTCATCGCATCAGTTTGTTTAAAATGGATTTAAAGTAAACTGATAGTAAAGTTATGCATAAAGTTTAATTTAACGTTAAATTCATGATAAATATGAGCCTAAAAATCTCAAATCAATTCACAGAGCTTTGTTTCTCCAAAGAATGATTTGCTCCATACGTGCATACATATTAACGCAATGGAAAGCCTTGAAATATCATAGGGTGTACCCCTCCCAGAGAGATTTTACCGATTGGAGTACTTTTACCCGGATATTCATTATGTTTACTGTCAAATAGTGTTTATATAAAATTGAATTTGAATTCGAATCTCCAGGAATGACGCTTTCTTAGGTGGTTACCCTGCATATCATCTCTTTGACTAAGGATTGTATATTTAAGTGGAAGTCCACAATTCAATTTCAGTTTTCTTTCAACTCAATTCAGTCTCAACTTTACAAGGATTATAAATATTTTTGTCTAATGATAAAAAGAAAGAAAGCTTCAATTGCGTTACATTTTTATCTCTCATTCAAGAGTTTATTCTTTTCAGTCGTTTTGCTCATCCATTTATTAATATTTTATATATTAGGCTCAATTCAAAGAGTTGTAATTTTTTTTCATCACATTGACATTTAGCATTGTTGTGTTAATGAGTCTACAACTCATTTGGCATTACACACAAAGACAAGCTCTCGTTGTGTGTCTCGTCGATCTTATTCTTGCATTTACTCATCATATTCGCAGAACTTCTATCGCAAGCAATCATATAAAGCAAATAAATTATAGAATGCATAATATACTATGCAATTACCACAATATACTAGTTTATCTGTCAAATATGTATCAGACTTCATATTCAGTACTTTTTGGGCTGATTATGAAAATCATCTTTTAAAAGGATAATAAATACTTAAAAGATATTGAATATTGTTAGAGACACAAAAATAAGTAAACAATTTTTTAATTGATAAGAGAAATTGCTTAGAAAAACAAAGGATTAAAAAGGATTTTTAAACTACTTAAAAGTAAACACATTAAAATTCAAGCTGAAAGCATTGTTATAATGATTACTGAATTCTGAAATAATTGAATACAGTTTGCGTTACTTTTTAAAAAAATTAATTGAAATTTGTTTGAAAATTTGAGAACATTTATGTAATATCTTATGATTTGCCCTCTAACATTTGACATTTTGGGTTTGACCTTTGAACCTTACACTTTAACTCGGACACACTCTCCTCTTATTCTCCCTCTAATAATCCAATTATGATGAAAACAGTAAGATATGGACACTTTCTGGAAGTTTTAATTAAAACTGATTAAAATAGTTAAATTGATAAATTAAAATAGTTATTTTATACAATTTAATTGCATAATCCCTGTGTAACTTTTTAATTATTTTCTCAAATAACTAATGGTTGATTTAAGTGATATGCAATGCTAATGGAGATCATTCAATGCAAATAACAAGTCACACAATTTATTCAACACTAATTTCGAAGAGAAAAATGAGTAAAATGCAAATGTTGATTGCATTACTTATTGCATTTTAGCTAACATTCTATTTCATTTTAATTAAAAACTTTTAGATCATCAGTAGCTAAAAGTTGGTTAATAATGAATATTTGAATCATTCTGAGCTTTGTTTTTAATTTAAATTTTAATCATACTTTAATTTGTATGAATAGTTGTGGGATTTTGTCAAACAATTTTAGTTGAATGCTATCAATACTTTTAAATGAACTCTTATTGAAATATATTCTGTTGCACTTAATCATAAGTGGATTAGAAAATACATTATTGAACGCTATTATGTATAAACTTTTCGTATAAGATTTATTGAATATCCATAACTTGTTATATTTGTTTTGCAAATAAGTTATCTGAAGATCACTTCTTTTAAGCACTGAAAGACTTTCCGGAAAACATAATGAAACAACAGAGAATCGATTGGGTATCGTCTGAATGTGATTGTGAGTAAAAAACCTCAACTCATCAGTTATTTTGAAACAAGTGAATTACTGTGAATCACTTGAAATGCTGTTTTTGCATTCGATAACATCGAATAACTTCTGTTAAAGAGTACTCTTATTTTATTGGAAGACTTTGATATGAAAGTTATTAAACAAAGTTATTATAAAGGAAACATTTTATTGAGATTGAAAGAATTTAATGTCTGAAACTTATTCATCAAAATTGAATGGTTGTATCGAATCAAAATCATCTGTATTGTGTTCATCAAAATACAAACTAAGTGTCACCAACACATGACTATAAGCTTAAAACTCATATCAGATACAAAACTACAGGATTTCAATATACAGTAAACATAAAGAAAATAAGGCTCACATTCCTTACAATTCTCATTCTATTCTGACATTTGATGTTATGATAAATATGTGACCTTTTCTCTTAACAAAAGTCAAAATTTCAATATAAAGTATATTAAATCATATTTACAAAAATTCTAAGTTCAAAGTTTTTAGCATTCGTTCTCCTATTAATAATTCAGAAAAACATTATTTTTCTCTTTTAAATAGTTTTTTTAAACGAATTACTTTTTCCGAAAGCATTAATCCAATTGAATTATAAACTTGTTTTATAGTTAAAATGCTTGGACTTTATATATGAGTTGAGTTTTATTTTTCTTTAAAACTTTCTTCAAAATGCAATTGAAAGTTAGTGCAAAGCAAACTGTTTTGAGCACAGCATAAATAAAATTTGTAAGAAAAACATTTATTTTTCTCTTCTTGAAGTTTTTTCCCTGATATGGAAAGTGAATATGAAAGTGATAGCAAAAGTGTTGGATCGATGAAAAATACATCATTTTATGTACGGCATAACGTCTTTCTCCAAATTATAGCACATCAAAGAGAACTAGTAAGTTATATATCACTACAATCTAATACAGTTAATGATCACTGATTTCAATTTATCATTATTTCATTGTCGAATATGCTCATTAAAACATCACTAATATGTTGCTCTATCAGATTATTAATCATTAGAAATATTTATATTAGAAAGTTATTAAACAGAATTGAGATAAATATATAGGCGTTTGATTGTAGTGAACACGATTGCCAACAAATATGAGATATTCTTTATGCCTATTTCTGAATCAGTGAATGCACTTTAAAAAAAGGGTAAATTATTTACGAAAAGTTTTCTTATACTTTCCTTCACTCTATCATTTTCACTCAAACAAAGCTAGCGTTATATTTAGCTAATGCTTTGGTTATTTGAATTCATAATTAATTGATAATTTTATGATAAGAGCTTATTTGCACTAATTTATAGTTGGGATCATTATTTCAGATTACATTTGCTTTTCAATATATTTTTTATGTCAAAATATAGTCTTATTATGATTTTTTCCTAAGTAATTAAAGTTAATTAATTATATTTGGGATAATTCTCATGGCTTGAGAATGTAATAAAGAGTACAAATAATGCTAATTATTGCACAAGAATGAACACAGCCTTCATTGTTTCACAAATATACATCATTTAGAATTTCAAAATGTGTTGCAAATCATTTTATTGCAATCTATTATATTTTTCAGATCTAAATTGCTATCATTGCAAGAATAATAGCTCAACACATTTAAATCCAAACAAACCATAATTTATGCCAAAATACTACAGTTAACTGAATTCGGATGACTTCTGAGAGAAATAGAGCTTAAAATTTCTAATATTTTGATGATTTTCTGCTAGTTTTGATTTGATGAAAATCTAGAATTGCTTCATAACTTTCTCTATGCTATGCAAATAATACAATAAGGATTTACATAGAAGAAGAGCATCATATCATCAAAAATTAAATAAATAATCTAAAAAAATTCTTTTTCCGATTTATCTTCAATTCAAATCCTATTTTAAAAGGGAATTTATTTTCCTAAAATGAAAATTCTGATAACTTTGTAATTTATTCAAAATTATTATGGAAAGAACTCATTTAAATCTTTTGTGCAATTTTTCCTCTCAAATAAACATTTGATTTGATTTTATTACTCAATACTATCTTGTTATGTAATTTCAATACTCAACAAAAGCTGAAGTAAAATACTTCTTAAAGTCACAATATCTTCAAGATAGAGAGCATTGAATATGTTTTCTTCAGAAGCTCTTAACATGGCTTCAAATTTGATTATTTTTAAATCGAATATAATTGAGTGATATCTGAATGACGGGCTCTAACATTCCCTTAAAATACTGATTCAGTAGTCAGAAGTTATAGTGAACTTCAATAATTTGATAGATATATAACTGTATATATTAATATTGACGGCAACAAAATATATTTCTCAGAAAGTAAACAGAAATAAAAAGTCCAAAAACGAAGTTTTTATATGATTATGATTTGAAGATCAAAAATTGAATCATTTAATTTGTAACTGAACTTTTTCTATCAAAATAAAAGTTTTGATACGAGAAATTCTGGTATAGACATAATGTACTGTATCATCACTGAAAATACCAATTTTACAAATAAAATCCAAATTATCAAAAATAATGGAAAATTAATATTTGATTAATTATCTTGTTTTGATATCTTAAGAAATTTTGTTTTTCCAGAGATTGAAATTACAAACGATATGTATTGTGATATCAAAATATAGACTTGAAGATTAAATGACACAATTCTTCAAATCACGTTTATATAAAAACTTTGTTTTGAACCTTTTATTTCTCTTTATTTTGAGAAAAAGGAAAACTGGAAAAGGATTATGAAAATATATGAAAGAAAAAGAAAAAAATGTGAAATTCCGAGCTTTGTAAAAGATTTACTAGAGTTAGAGTTAACATGATACTCTAAAATTGGGAGGTAGCAAAGGTCCTTAGTTTTATAAATTTGTAGTTGAAATCAAAAATAATAACTTGTATTTGGATTTGGGATTTTATATGAATTTGTATAAAAAGCATGTTATAAATATTTGAGTGGTTTATAGTTTACTATCATTAATTCATAAGTTTTATGCTTAAATTGAATAATCTAAATAATTTTGAATTACATTCTTTTCAATCTTATGTATCAAACATTCATTTCCAACCATTGAATTTGATTAAATTTTTCATAAGATATATGTTTCTTAAAAAATTCGAAAAATTCTATTAAAAATTGAAATTTTATGTAAAATTGGATCGAAAAGCAATAATAAGCTGAATATGAGATAAGAAAAGTAATATAACTTATAATAGTGATGGGATCTATTGTTACAATTGAATTTCAATAAGTGAATCGCTATCACAGAAACTGAGTTACGGTAGGATTCATTCATGCGCTTCTTTACGATAGTGATAGAGTCGAATATATTGTAGCTGTAGTTTAGCGGAAAAAGAAATGGGTTCGCAAAGAGCCAAAAAAATCTTCGCTTCAATAATTGTCAGATGAAGAATTTGCAATGAAGAAGATGTACTGTCAGAAGAAGATAGTCTAAAGTGACATCAAGACATCATTCACATGTCCCACCATAATATCACTCTATATACTATATTACCATTTAATAGGAAATATTGCGGGAAATAAGACTCAAATCAATTAAATGTTATATTAATTTTTGCGATTTATTTCCGCTTCGATTCCAGAACATTTCCGAAACAAGTAGGACTCAAATGAGCTTTTTTTCACACAACAGTTGAGCTAATCTACTGAGGACTCAACAACTCATACAAGCAATTGAGTGACATATCAATTATATTGAGCTTTAAAAATTCGCTATATCTGTGTCTTTATTATGTCATTTTAATTTTGGTGTTTAATTTCTTAAACTTATTTTTCACTTCAATTCACAAGAATAACATTTCAAACTTCAAATACATAGTTAGGAATTTTATTAATATGATTATAAGAATCTTCGAGAAGAAAAAAGTTCATTGTCTCCAAAGATTCAGTGATTTTGAGTTTGAGCATTACGTATGCCATCACACCAAAGATTAATTATTACTTCGATGTCAAGTCTTATCAATATGTCGTTAGGCCTAAGATGTCTTTCATACTTGAGAACAAATAAATTTGATTGAAGAGTTTAACATTATATGGAATTCAAAAACGATTTGATATATAAATGATCTTAAGTTAGAAATTGATAGTTTAGAATCATGAAATTCCACTTAATTCCACATTTTACAAGTATAAACACATTGAAACACAAATATTATAGAGAATTGACAATAAGAAAAGGGATTCTTCCATAACTAGTGAATTAATCTGAAAATAAGCGAAATGAAGATGAAATTTTTGTAAAATAATTTGGTTTTCAAAGCTTTTGATCGAAATTGCGATATTTAAACAATTTATTATTGCAAAGATAGAGCAAAGTTGAGAGCATGTTTCAAATTAAAAATAACATACAAAGTCTTAAGTTGAACCTAACCTAACCTAACTTAAATGAATAATCTTCTGGAAAGAGAGGATGGACTACTGTTCGTGCATTCTTAAGGATTAAAAGACAAGTATTGTATAAATAGTGTTTAAAACAAAGTTTTCTCCGCTTAAGAAAATTAGTATCGTATGAAACCGATGCTATCATTAATTACACGAAAGAAGATTATGAATTTCCTTCGCAACAAAACAGATAATAGAATTATTAGAAATTTTTGAAAGGAGAAACCATTTTTCTCTTTATATTATGCGTTACTATAATACGAGTCATCAAATGGAAAAAGTAAATTACGACAAATATTAATATTAATGATAGGCATGTCTTAATGGAATGCAGTGTAATTCAATTAGTTTGACTTGTGATCAATGCATTGTCCCTATTCTTCGGACTAAAGCATTTCATTATTTAATGCACCTCTTATTAGGAATGATTGTTAATGGTTTTTATGTACATTTTTTCTCTGGCTCTTCTCAGTCAGATTCATGAATAAAAATTAATTGATCACTTAGATTGAGAAATTGCTTCAATCAAAAAATATTTTTACTTATAATTCAGCACAAATTTATTACTTAAATTATCTTTCATATTGATTTGTGGGAAACGTCTTTTCACAACAAGTTCAATAAGTAGATACTTATCATGAATGGCAACGGAATTAATCTAAAGTTACGAAAAATATGGTCGTATAATAAGATTTGATTAAAATTTTTGTTATTTAAAATATTTTTTCGGGTTAAAAATTGTCACTTAAACCCGAAGATTTTTTTTCTTAACTCTCGAAATTTGGAAAATTCATAGAATGAAAACCCAAACAAAAGTGAAGAGCTTATGCCAGTCTGTTCTAAACAATAATAGTGAGCCCATCCATGATTGAGATCTAAAGCTGTTTTGAATAATACCTAATCAAAGAATTGTGTTAAATTCAAAGGGAAGCAAAATAAATATAAGATAATACAGCATCAAAAGTCAATGACACACTATATGAGTAAAACAATGTAAGAAACATAATACTTATGCGTAAGACAATCATTTTACTAAACAGTAATGAATAGCGAAAATACGATAAAAGTAGGGACTGAATAACGCCATAAATCAATACAAAACATTAAGATAGAAATAAAACGAACAAAAAAGAGGAGACATAAGCACAAAATATTGAAGAACAAAGTTGTGTATCTCAGCATAAAGTAAAAGAATAAAAAAACATTACAAGAAAAATAACAAAACATTTTTATCTTTCATTAAAATGGTTTAAGAGAAAAACTTATTCAATTAAATTTTTGATTATATGAATAGAAAGTTTAGGGGAAAATGAGCTCAACTTTCGTATCAAAAAGGTTTCAAGAATTTTGTGAAGGTTTTGATGCTAACAATTCTCGATTAAAACCACTTTTCAATTAATTAAAAGGAAAAGAAAAACATTAACAGAGTATCGACTTTTCTCTTTTATGGTAAAAAAAGTGCGTCAGTTCTAAATGCCAAAAATCTCAAGTGAATGCTTTGGTGGCAATTATTTAGTAGCAAAAACGGCGCACTACGTGCCAAATCTCTTAACTGTTACTTTTATCCACGCATTCAATTTCTTGTAATGTGTCTTTCGAGCTTAGTGTCCAACACCAACACACACAACACTAAATCGAATAGAGAATAGTCGAAATGCAATTTTAGTTTAGAGTTAATAATGACTTCATTCGCAGCCGCGCGTTTCCAACTTTATTCCACATCTTAACGAGAAGTTAATGAACTTTTTTCTTTTTTGTTCACTCGTCTCTCCCTCCCTCTCTCTCTCTCTCTCTCTCTCTCTCTTTCTGACTCACTCACTCAAACTCTCCATTTTTGTATTCTTTTTTCTATTCTTGTTTACGCACTGACACAAGTTTTATGCCTTTCACTGACATTAAATGATGTTTAATGTGGAGCAAAAACATTGATTTCAATCTCTTGCAAGTGAAATGCTTCCTCTGTCTAAAGAAATGAAGCGATTGAAAAATGTAACACTTGAGAATTTGGTAATAAATGGGCTAAAGGTAGTGATCGCACTTTTTACTTATGGTAAAACTTCTAGACTACTCTATAACATTTTGTTTATCAGATTTTCCGGTGCAAAAGTATAGGAATCAACTGTAAATTTATAAACTTTTCAGAACCATTAATGCGTTTCTTGTAAGCCTGTATTTATACATTTATTATGTTTCCAAAGAACATATATTTAAATCTCAAAAGAAACAAAAATGCATTTATTATCTTTCGCTTTATCGTAAGATAATTATCATTTCTCAAAATTGTACTGCAATTTATATTACGAATTCCTTTTTATATTCCAGTTTAAAGAGTCTTGATTTCAAATAGTAATCCAACTTTTGCCTACTCTTACACTTAATATGAATAAAAAGTCATGGTTTATGTGTTTATTTCTACAGGATATGATTTTCTTATATAAGCAGAGTTTCTAATACAGTCTGTCCCCGATTATGGCAACTATTTTTCAGAGCCCGGATGACTTCCATAATCGGCGACAGACTGTATATCATAAATGTCATAATTGAATACTAACAAAACTTAATTATTTAATTCATAGCCAATTCTTATTAACATCCATTCTTTTAATAAATGTTATCATTCATAATCTAATCTAATAAATACAGTATTATGATTATGACTTCATATTTATTAATCAAGTTTATCCTCTATAATACTAATCGTATTAATAAAAGTTATTAATAGTTATTAATAAAAGCTCATGTCAGAAATACTCAGTTCAATCAGTTCCCCAATCAATTACTATTACTAAGTGTATTGATAAGTTTTCTTCAGCTTTTCTCAAGTGATTTCGTGACTAAATTAATGTGATTTGTAATGGTTTACTGCCAAAAGTCCAGCAATCAAATAGAGCACTTCGTTTCGTCCGAATTCCTTTCTTCGAAATTAAACCCTGTTTTATTGTCATTCTCAAGAAAGTATTCCGTTTCAAACTCGAAAATTAACTAAATTTTGGCATTTGACGAACACATTTGTAATTTTATACCAAAAAAAGTGAAAATTAGTATTTTATACTACACTGGAATCCTTTCCTTGTAGCCAAGTGTAGATGTAGTTCGTCTGCAAAATATATTCAAGTCAATATTTTGAAGCTATTTTGGTAGTTCATATCATGGTAGTTAAATTCATATCAAAAAGGAAAACAGTTCAAAATCTTTGTGTCCTTCAATTGAGTCGGATATCATTGTTTCGTTAAGAAAATTAAATTCATAAAAAAGACATTAATTTAAAATAGTTTGTTCGTAAACTCAATCCATGGGTATAAATACTATTAAGCTTTTGAGTTGAGTACGGATTTAATGACATTGTTTGGGAATTTACTATTATTGTAAAATTTTCACAAATGTAAATATAAAATTATATTATTGCGGACGTACACACAGACGGACTGACATGATTTTTTGAAGTAATATACAGTAGAACACTTTGAGCTAATGCAAGAACAAAATAAATTGTATTTAAAAACTAAGAACTTTTAATACCCATCATTTGAACATTAAATAAAATCTATAACTTCAATGTATTATCGTTATGTTATATGCGAACCTGACCACTGCTGCCGAACTTGAGCTTGTCAAATCATATTTTTGGTTATAAAGGTGTCAATTAAACGCCTTTTTTACTTTCGATTCTATTTACTATCTCTTGACACAATCAAAAAATAAACTAAAATTATTCACTTAGAAAACTATGAAATTGGAAACTTTTTTTTTATAAATCTAATTTTTCTTCGGATCTTTATCTTTTGCACGAACTGTGTAATTACATTACACAACTTAAAAAATATCAAGTTTCAACAAAATCTCTCTTATTCACATCAATTCGGTTTCAGTTCTTATTGTTAGGAAGAACTCATTGAAAAAAAATTCTAAATTTTTTTTAAGAAAAACAGTTAAATGTGAAATTTAAGTGAGATCTTTGGGCTCAAGCATGTTGGAAAAATGAACACAAATTCACACAAAAACCATTTAATCCAAACATTAGTAGAAGATTTGCACCCATTGTTACTGAAGAATGGATTCATTTCTGAGTCTAATGACATCGATTGAACCGATAAGAGAGTAAAAATGATTTATAAGTTTAAAAGTCCAAAAACTAATAACATTGTCGAGCTTATTGGTGTGCCTTTAATGTCATTTGTTATGCATTGCGTCGCTTTTGTGCCACTTCTTAAAGGCATTAATAGTGTTATGATTAGTGTTATGAAAGAAAATAAGCGAAAAATCATCAACAGATTTAATGAAGAATTTATGAAAAGATTGATTGGAATTATGTCTATTGATATGAATGATATGCCACAAGAATACTGCTCAGAATTCTTAATTATTTGCCATTCAAATCAGTCATTCAGTTGTCAAAAACAAAAAGATTTTTGAATGGATTTTGTGAAGAAAATGAAATTTGGAAAAAGCATTTCAGACAGTAAATGCTTTTAATAAAGCGATGGCGAGTAATGATTCGTGGAAACAGTCTTTTAAGAGAGAATTTGTTAGAATCAAAACAGATTAAGAGATAATGAGACCAATGAGATTCCGGGGTCACAATCAAGACCACACTCTTTCTTTGTAATCCACACATAATTATCGAATGATTATTTGAATTCATAATAAAAATTTCATAAAATTTATTTATTTTATTGTTGAAAGAATTGCTTTAAAAAACTTTATGTACAAATGTATCCAAATATTTGTAAACTAGTTGTTAACATTTGAATAAACATTATTTCACAGAATATAAGGAATCTCTTAAGGAGTATATATACAATTGAAACAGTTCTGTATTAATTCATATTTAATTAGGTAATATTTTTGGCCTATGCTATGCCAACAAATTGTGAGAATTTCTATTTGTTATAATCTTTATGTGAAAATTTTCTTTTCATTTCGCTTTTCAATTATTGAGAAAACATTCGAATATGAAAGGAAAGTGTCATTAAAGGGGACAATACAAAAGCTAATAATATCTTATTTATAATTTTTTGAAAACTAATTTTAAGTCAAGTTTAAAAGATAATATATAAACTTGATATAAAAATGAATAAAGCATTTCTATAAACTGTTATGCATAACAGGTTTAATCTATATTTTGATAGATTGAAAGTTGTTTGAAAATGCAAATGACATGAATGAAAATCACATTTAAAATATACAACAAATTAAAAGATTTATACTCTTGCCGTTATAAATCATTTAGTGGCGCATTAATAGGGGAAACTTAATCGAAATGTCACACAAGTGATTGCAGAAAATTAATTTTCCCCTAATATCTCATGAGTAAGCAAAAAATCCATATGAATTTAATTTTGAGCTCCAAATAAAAATTATTATTATTATTATTTTCAAATCATGGAACAAACAAGTTTACAGTTTCGCATTGTAAAGTACAGCTAACCGATCAAAGATATGCAGAGATACCGGATCATCAGTCATAAACTCAGATCAAACGTGAGGGCAAACTTACAAATGTTAATCAATAATAACATTCAATTGTAGTAATGAGTTTTAGCATTGAGAAGTGGTTATGAGTTGTCAAACCCTTATGAATTCTCATCTTTCCCCAACTAACTGTACTTTCTTCTATCCTTCTTTAGCAAACAATATTTAAATTGATGTGAAAAAAATTTTAATTTTTAAAAAGTTCTCAATTTCAGGCGGATTCTGAGGTCGTGA
>JAQFZT010001979.1:0-12987 GCA_034696325.1 Camisiidae sp. | reverse complement strand
CCTGAGCCTTGAGCTGACCTTTCGGAACACTGTTCATGACTGAAACGTCAACGAAGCACATAATTAAATGAGTAAAGTAAGAGTTGATACTCTTTACTCTAATAAGTTACTAAAGCTACTGTATTTGTGAAACAAAAATCTCCAATCAAATAATTTATAGATAAGTTATTTTAAATCATTTATTGCAAAATATATCTTCAACTTTTTGCAAAATTTCATATCATTTCTAGAAGTTGTTTCAATCAAACATTTTTGTAAAATATTTTGATTTAAGACTAAAAAGAATAATTCAAACAATATTATTCAAATTTCAGTTCAATCATTAATTAGGGAGAAAATTAAGAAAGTCATCAGTCTTTTATCACCCAATAATTACAACAATTTTTCAATAAATTGATAAATAATCAAAAAGTTATTTACTTTATATTGCTTGACAAGATTTAATACTAACACTAGTATTTTTATTAAATAACAATTTTAATATATTTGGTGGAGAAAATACGAGAATTGTGAAATTTTTTGAGACTATCTTCAACACGAATCCACAATATTCTGTCAGAAGATTAAGTCTTAATTTTAAAATGATTAATTGAAAGAAAAGCATTTAGAAGTTAAAGTGATAGGGTTAATATGAAAAGTATCTTTGATTCCAGTGAATGGAATTTTATTCTATTGTAAATAGAATAAAATCTATTATAATTAATAATAGATTTTCTGGTTAAGTTTGAAAGAGAAATGTTGGGCTTATCGAACTTGTGTAAAGATACAGTAAGTGTAACTTCTAAGCAGAAAACTTTGTCTACCAGAAAACATATACTAATTGTACTTATTGTAAACTGAAGGGTTGGGTAACATTCAATATATATCTCCTTCGAGACAAATTAAATTAAGTTGACCACAATTTCAAGGCTTTAAAATTAAATTTAGATTATTGTAAAAGGTATTCAACAAATCACAATTGATTATAAAATAACAGGCAAACCCTTCTATGGAACCATTCCTCATAAAGTATTCTCAAAAGAGAAGACAAACACAATTAATTCAGAGAAAACATATAAACAGACCTGTTCTCCAATGATAAGGATTAACTATAATTAGGTCAAACTTTGGTCTGACTTAGGTTTCTCTCATCACTTAGCTTTTAAAGCACATTCAGCTAATCTGATGCGATTGAGTTCGTCATATCCAGCACTGGACTCCAACTGCTTCTATCAATACAAAGCTTTTCGAATCCAAACATTGAGTCTTTTGCTATGAGTGTATGAGTATGACTATGAGTTTGCGGCCTTTATTCTTGGCCCAAAATCTCTCTCTCTCTCTCTCTCTCTCTCTCTCTCTCTCTCTCTCTCTCTCTCTCTCTCTCTCTCTCTCTCTCAATATGAAACTGAATCCTGAGTTTGAAGCATAAAATGAAAAATGTTCAGAATATGTAAATGAATATTGTGAAGAAAAGTTTCTAAAGGTAAAAACAGTACAGTAAAGCTCTTGTAATATACTCGACAATTTTTGTATAGAAAAATGTTATTCTTGAGTAAAATTGAGTGAAACTTTTTCCAAATTAGAATTTGTGCGACAATTATTATCCAAAGATTATTATCAATTTGAAAAAAGCCTTTCAATCTTGAATACAATCTGCAGTCAAAAAGTAAAAAACAGATTTCGCAGACAAGTCTCTGATTTAAATAGCTAATGGTTTAAAATATTGTCTCAATAGCTATGATTACTGTACAGACTGTTTGTACATGTAATGACTTGTAATGCTTGCGATAATTTAGCTCAAAACAGAACTTCTAGTATTGAAAGTACCTGTACTTCCCTCTAATGTCTCAATTGAATAATTTTAAACAGTGAGAACTTTTGACAGAGTTTTTCGTCTCATTTAACTGAAGATTATTATCGTTCTTATATTGTCAAGAATGAAAAATTATGAGAACTTAATAATGCAATTCCGAGCTATAATTATAGTAAAATTTCTCGATTTCATTGCTAATGCATTTGAACTATACAATTGAGTAATTATTTATTTATGACTTTGAAATAAATAACTTTTAAAAAGATCATAAAATCAAGTACTTTAGAAAACAAATGATTTTCTGAATAATAAAACATTAATTGCTGAAAAAATACTCAAATAGTAAAAATGATTAATATATATTGTAGTCTTTTGTTTTCATTTCAAAAACATCAGTTTTGATCTAAACATCGATTATAAAGTTTGGACTCTGGGTTCAAATTTAATCAAAAGTATATTAGAAGTTGTGATACAAGAATGCATTCATTTTCTAGTTTTTCGTTGAATAGAAATGATTGAAAAAATATTTGATGTTGAGTTTGAGCTCTTATTTATTTGACAGAGAAATGATTGAATTATGATATAAATAGTGAGTTTACTGACTGAGCTCGAGCTGAATTGGTCTCAAAATATTAGAGAATATTATGACCAACAAAATAAGCCGTACCGACAGCTTTCCAATTATGGAATTGGAGTTTATTTTTGAGTTCGTTTAATAAAGTAATTGTTGAAAATGATATCGTTATAACTCATAACTTAATCCCATTCAACAGCATTTGAGTTGTTTAACTGATTCCTGACTGAAGTCATTCCTATTAGTTATTAATTAAACTGAAGTATAATTAATAACGAAATGATGAATTGTTCAGAAAATAAATTGGATCACTTCAGCAATATTTGGAACGGAGCAAAATGTCATTTTTATTATTGGTCTCAATCTCATAGTGATATTGATGTCTTCATACAAATTCCCTCATCTATTACTACCAGTAAATCAGTGAATGTTACGATTAGATCAAATAGTTTAAGGATTTCTATTTTAACGAATGGGGAATGGATTAAGAAAATCGATGGACTATTATTGCATTCAATTAGTTGTTTGGACTCGACCTGGACTTTACATCCAGGAAAGTATATTCATGTCTCACTCGAAAAAGTAGTCAAATGCTGGTGGACTGAATTGATTGCTCATGAAATTCAATTAACTATTGGAGAAAAGAATAGAGAAACGCAATTCTGCGAACTTAATGATGAGGCAAAGATGACAATCGAAAAACTGGCTTTTCAACAGCAATTCAAACTCAATAAAGGCTTCAATTTGAATTGATTTTTGTGTTTACTCAGTTTAAATGCTTAAATTGTTTAATAGTTTATATTTGAAATAAAATTCTTAAAATATCTGCAAGTTTTCTATTATTGGGATGAAAATTGATCACTAGTTAACACAGTGATAAGCGAATAAAAGTTTAAATAAAAGTTCAATTTGTATAAAATGTGATTTACATAAGTGTGCAATCAGTTCAATGAGAATGAGCTCAATTTGAATTGATTATTAAGTAATTAAGTCTTATTTGAATATAAATTTAATAATGAGGTAATTTAAATTTCCGATTGAATTATTACTTAGTTTAAGAAGAGGTCGTGAGCACTGAGGCATATAAAGGTAATAATCTTCATAATTTGATCCATAAATATAATTGCAAATTCTGTTTTATGAACGCATTGTAAATCATGTATTTATTATGCAAACAATGATATTCTCAATCTTATAGTGTATTTTAACTTTTTACTATTTTAATTAAGTTGCGTTTTTCGTATGCTCACTGAGTAGTCCTTTGCTTCGGTCTAATAGTGTATTGTGTGACTGTTGACTGTTGAAGATCATCAGACCATCAGACCATTCATTGTACTCATACTTATCTCAAGTCGAACCGTTTCACACCATCTTCTAATTATGTAATTTTATACCAAAATTTTACATTTCAACTAATGGTAGTACTAAAATAGTGGTAATGCCAGAAATAAACAATTTATTTTAACTTTAATGAATACTTTTGTTGTTTTACAAAATTTCATGGTTTCAAATGCCTAAAAGTAACATGAATTTCTATAAATAGCTCATTTCAGATCAAACAAGATTAGAGTAATATTAAATTCAATATACTATAGATGATGATAAAAAGTTAAGATTGACCTGAGAAACTTTTGAGCAACTTTTTATTAATGCAATTTCATAAGTCGGCTGTCATTTGATAAAAAAGATTTCAATGTTCACTGATTTAATCTAATGTAATATAAGAAAAAATGAATTTGATTGTCAAAATAGATTGACTATTAAACAGTCGACTAAAACTACTTAATGAACTGCATTTATTTTCTTAAGCAGATCATTAAACTTGTTATTTTTGCGATGAATTTTTGAAATAAAAAAAAGCAAAGCTATCGACTGGTAAAAGAGGAGAAATTAGTTGGGAATGAAGAACCACAAGAAATTAGTTTGTTTGAGAGCCACAAAGCAGCGCTTCATACAGTGTAAAGCACTTATTGAGCTTAAATAGCATGTAAAGCCTGTATTACATTGAATGCAAGCCATTTGATGGTGGATCGAAGTTTATATTAATGATATAATAAATATAGTGACTAAGTTGGTGTATAAGTTCGTATATTCCTTATATACCGTGTTATACATTAAGGAAATTGTTTATTGTATTGAGAAATGATTGACTTTCTTAAGATCAAAAGTAATGCCGCTATTATTTTGGTTTTAGATATACCTCAAGGCAATTCTTATAACGACATGATTTAAAAGTTCTGCCTTTTTTTGCCAAATAAGGTATCCTAAAAACTTCTTCACTTTGTTTTAGGTTTTGATGAGTTTTCTCCATTCAATTTGAGTTTATGAGCTTTTGAAGCCAATAAGTCTGAGACAGTTTAACTCGTTTTTATTTTTGTAGCAGATTTGATGAATTTTTATTTAGTTTTATCGCCGCCCAGAAGCTTATATTCTGTTCTAGTCTTGGCTCATATTGAGCAGAGTTAGCATAGCTTTAGTGAATTGCCTCTAACCTAGAAGGTCAATATGGTCACAAAGAGCTACGGGCTATTTGTAATGATAAATCACTTCATAGTTAATATAAAGCAAATAATGGATGCAAACCTAAAGTGTAATTTATGTTAATAAACTTTCAAACCTTGGTATTAGACATTAAAACATTAGAATAACATTGAGAAAGACTGTAAGACTGCACGGATGTAACATTAGTTTTAACGCTGTTGTTTCGCAAAATGTAAAATGAAAATAATTCACTTGAGTACAAGACAAACTGACACTTTGCAGATCGGAAAAAAGGGCATAGTTAACAGGGATGAGAAGTAGGCGTCACCTTATATTACATACGGTCTGTTCGGCGTGATATTACTTTCTGATTAATTATAGTTCCCCAAAATCATCCCCAAATCATCCCCACTTATATCCATCTCTTTTTCATGACCCAAACAATTGAATCAACACGTAATACATGCAATGCTTTACAACAAATACATCACTACTTAAACATACTCTACTATCACAACTGTGACACTCAAATAATGCAAGCATTCAATAACTCAGAGATAGTTTTCATTTTCACCTTTCTATTTATTTTTATTTTTTACTCTCTATCTCTGTCTTGACTTGTTTAACATTTTTTGCTAACCAGTAATGCAATACCAAAAAGTTTTATCGCTAGCGTAGGACGCGTTTTATTGTAGTTGTGCTCTCATTTAGCTCTCTTTCTGTATATAAATAAATCACAATAAATCTTAAGCTCAATTTCCATATAAAAAAAACATTTTGTCAACATTTCTTTCACATAATTAAATCTTCGATACTTTCAATCAATATGTGAAATACCTTTCATAAGTTATACTGCGGAAAGTCTTAAATAATTTTGGCTTTGATTATGTAAATAATTTTCTCTATTAATGGTTGAAATAATTTTTCCTAATATTAATGATTAATATCCTATTGAAAACTAAAAGACAAATGTGAATAATATTCGAGTCAATCGACAAAAAAGATATTTCAATTTACTTAATTGATAAGATTCTTGCAAAACAATACCAAAACTTTGATATATCAATAATAGTTATACTTTGATAATATGGTATTTATTGTTATTATACAATACAAGAGATAATACTAATACTATTATAAGGAATGTTTTACACAAATACTTGGGTAATATTTTTTGTCCCAAAGAGGTTGAAAACTTTTTTACGGACTTTAACTGTCGAATTAAGTTTTAATAATGAGAGAAATTTATTAGTCATTAGGAGCACACCTTTTTTATAATGTTTACTGAATTGGGCCCATATTTAAGAAACAAAACAAATTTCTAAGAAGTGGACTAAACATTGAGTCTCTGTTCTCCGCCCCAATGCTGTTAACGCTCCTTTAGTGTGACGTTTATATATATATGTATTGGCTCGTTATCTTATTGTAGCAGCTCTTTTGAAAGTAAGCATTTTGGCAAAGTTTATCACTTCAGCAACAGTCAAGTGAAGTCAAAACTGCCTTTTGGTCTTTGTTCCTCTCATTTTGTGTACTCTCTCTACTACTCTCTCTCTCTACTACTCTCTCTGTACTACTCTCTTATACTCTCTTGTTTGGGTCCATAAGACAAACTTAAGAAGAGATACTATTAGTGAGTGTGAATTTTGGTGTTCCTGAAGGCAAAGCAGAAAATCTTTTGGTGAGCCTCAGGCTCTTGAACTGGTTTTTAAAGGCGTTGTTTGATTGGTTATAAAGTTTAAGGGGAATGCGCTCTGCGATCAGCGATGTTGTTATGTGTGTGTAATGTGTATGCAGTAAAATGTGATTTTGGTATGGGACGTCTCTCTAGGCTTACAATAGTGCTAGCATTACCATTCAAGATACAAATATGTGCTTTGTGTGTGTGTGTGTGTTGTGAGTGAGTGTTAGTGCTTGAGTGCAGCCAATGTTGCCTCCAATGCTGTTATTGAGTATGAGAATAGCGGCCGCCGTCTCAAAGTAAAGGCAACTCAAAGAGAAAGAGAGGCAGCAAGTGCTCAAAATTGCCGCATTTGTTGTGGAATTTACACCTTTCTTTAATTTGAGTGCTCCTCATTGCTCCTCATTAAGCAATGCCGCACGTCGGCAGTGCTGCCTCTGATGACTTGGCCTCATCAGATGAAATCAAAGTGTTTAAGGATGAAGGAGAAGAAGAAAAACGTGCCAGTGCTGAAAATCTGACCGAACTTAAGTCAAGTCTTATTACTGAAGGGGACAAATCTCAAATCGGTAACTAGTGTTTCGAGAGTCAATATTTACTTTTCATTCTTCAATTTAAATCTATAATTCATTATATTTTATCCTATTTCTAAGTCATATTGAAAATATCTTTCAATTAATCGATCACTTGGATATACGCCTCTTTTCGATTTTAGTTTTCACAAACTTCCAAATCAATTATTCATTTCATTTATGTATGTGAATAATATTACAGTTTTGCCTATTTTACGAATAACTTTCGCTTTATTTAGCTTTTCTTTCACTTTCATTATGGTAATTATGTTTAATTTTGGTTTCGCTACAATAACAGCAAAATAATTTCTAAGCTTTGCGAATCGCTTTCGCTTATGAAAGCGAGTCAACACATCCTCAGATAAAGTCTGGAAAAAAATTTGGGTGTAACAAACCTACTTTATATCCCAAACTACCAAATAGTTAAATTTCACATTTTCAGGTATTTCGAAACATCTTTTAATTAAAATAAAGTCATTCAGTAGTCGACGTTGATTACCATCATTCGGGAAATAACTGTCCAAAACGATACTGAATTTTTTTTGATGGTTTAAGAGAGTCTTTCACTAATTTGAATAGTTTTTTGTCGCAATTGTTGCTTCTCATCAATCTTCGGGCATTTTTTCCGTTCTTCCGGACCAGTTCGCTATCCATTAGTACTTTTTCGACAGTAGGAATTAGTTTTAATTTTAAAAATAAAATAAATGAGTGAAGATTTTTAATTAACAAACTTAACATTAGGAAAAGACTATATTTAACTGATTGGATGTGTTAAGAAAAATGAGTTGATTTTTGTCATTGTGAATGAAAATGCATAATTTTTTCTTTACTTACTTTTTATATTATGTATACATAAGTGGAATGACCCGAATTAATTTGCATTTTATATTAGTTCAACTAATCATTGAATACAAGTAATAAATTTAGACTTAGTCATCATTGAGGTAAAGGTTACTGAAATCTTGTTCAGAATCAAGCTGTTCAGGTGATACTGAAAAAGTATCGATTTGTGTAAATTTGAGGCCTTAAACAATCCCTTCATTAATTAGTTTGTCATTTCGATGAATACATCACTCTTACAGCTATCCTTTCCTAACTAAATACATATAATATTTACCTTGAAATATGGCAGTGACACATACCTCACATGCTAAATGTGTATTTTTGCATATCTTATGTTTCAAAATGACTTCTTCAGTACAACGAGCCTAAAAACATCATTAATCAATACTCAAATTCTTAGGTAATTGATAGAAGAGTTGGAAATATGAATTTTAAAAGTCTCGCATTTCCTCTCAAATAAACATTATTTGTTTGAAATCCATAACGAAAGGATTACTTCGCTATTTTGGTTCGTGAGTGATTGGATATCAATCTCTTTATCGCAGTTTTCATTGTTTTTATCTGATTTCAAAGTTGCCTTTTATATTGTGTTTTATCCCCAATAATCTTAATTCGAATTTTATTATTTCACACAACTCACACCTGCACTTTTGACTTATGGCTAAATCCAACGTCAATGATCGATACAAAAGTTTGCTTTAGTTTCTGCTAAATTTCTTAATGTTTAAGAATAAAAACTCAGTTTTGATGAAATTTAGTTTTGTGAACACAAATATCTTTTTGAGTTTAGCTTTATTGCCATATAATGACATTTTTATTAGAATACGATTTATTTTTAGGTAAGTCATTTGATGCCATTTCACATTCTCCATTCGGTTATGCCCTATCACATTCACCATATCATCACCATCATCATCATCATCATCCCAATAGATCTCTGGGAGCTGTACCTATGGTAAGTCACTAATTCGTCAGTTTTATCTAATTTCATCAACAATTATCTTATTTTTTATGCTGATTTTTTTGCGTTGCAACATTTTTTTGCGAAATAAAATCTCAAAATTCTTACATCGAAAATGATTTTAGCTTTTACTCAAATTCTTTCACAACCGTTTGCAGTATAAAACAGTCTCATCAAACTTTAAGATGTTTGAACCAAATTTTAGTGCATTCAATGAGAAAAAAAATTATTTGCTAGAAATAAATATTTCAATATATCTAAAGCTATATCTAATGGTTCTGTAAATTCTTTATACGAGTATTTAATTTATTGAATTGAAAGTAAAGATTTGAGTTTTAGTTAGAGTTTGGAATGATAAAATCGATAAGAAGTCGAACCCGTTTTGAATACTTGTACTCTCGAACGTTCAGTGTTTAGAATGATTATGAAATGTATTTTGTTGTGCTAATTGAATGATAAACAGATTTTTCGTGAAACAATCTATTATTCTTGTTTGCATATATCTTATAGCTTTTGGCGTAGCTCTGACTGTTGTATGCTATTCAGCAATTTGCATGTTATGCTTAACTATTCGCCTCTTGATGATGATTTACACCGAGAGCATAGTTTACCGAAAAATGTGTTCTGATTGGTGCTCAAGATTTTAAAGCAAAGCATGTTTTTACCTCCTGTGGTGGTCTAGTAATATTGTGCTGCAAAGCATTAGCAATGGTTTTGTTGCTTATTTTGGTAGCGTATTTACCAAACTATACGTTCCAGATTGCTTTTGCTATATTTTCTTCAAATTATACTGTAATTTAGGTCCGCTTATCAACAATCTCTTATCTCGAGAGCAGAGTCAGTTGTTTTGTGTTTCTTATCTCCAGCTTTCAATTGTGTCTCTTTCTCTTTGGAGATTTAGATTCATTTATAAGCTCGTCATTTCTGTATTGATTGATAGACCATATTTCATGTTGAAGAGCATTAGCAAAAGTGGTGACGCGACCACAGCCACAATATACCACACCATTTAATCTAATGTTTACTCAACCAAATTCTCATTTTTATCACAGATAAATGCATACATAATTGAGAGTAGAATAGTTACACATCGAAATGAATCGCTCCTTTCTCTCAACCAACAATAACTTCTTTACACACCATTTACTTGGTGTTACTTTAAGTACAGTACTTTAAGGTGTAATTTAAATGTCATCAGGTGCAAGCCCAGAGGCACGGCCGTAACTAGCTATGGGCTCAAGGGCTTTAACCCCCAACAGATTTCCAAATTAATGAGTTTCAATTGTAAGATTTGAATTAGTTCAAGTTTGGCCCTACTAAATATGTTGCACCCCCTAAATATGTTGACCCCCTCCCCCCAAATTTCTGGTTACGGCACTGCCCAGATGGCAAGTGTATTGGGAAGTTCGCGCATTAATTTGTCTCCCATCTTGACAGCTCTCTTCCTGTACAAGCATTTGCAAAATTTGCATTCGAAGACTGACTGTTCATTAAGTGTTGAATACTTATGTAGTAAAATATCTTAAACCAAACTTAGCTTTCAAATACGTAGAATTCGAAGTTTAAGCTCTTGTCCTCTCTCTTCGTTTTTCAGTGCAGTATATTATTTGCACAGTATAGCCTCACTATAGCCGGTTTAAGGGGATGGGATGGGATGTGCAATTGTTCACTTTCGGAGAAAACCCCCTTCAGCGCACTTTTCAAGGTTTCAAGTTATTCGCATATAAATGAACTTTAAGTTTGTTTTAATCTAATTGAAGCAGCAGTCGCCTTAAGAAGCAGACTTATGCCAAATAAAATGTTGGTCTTTTTAATAGTCAAATACAAATCATCTTAGTTTCAGGCTATGTCAAAATTTGCAACTTTTAGAAAAGATTAATTTCAATTTTACACTAATTCGATATCATATTTTAACTTATTTTGTTTTGATTTGATTTGTTGTAATTGTCCTCTATTAACAAAGTCCTGATCATTGATTCAACTATTTTAGGCTCTATTCAATATAGATTTGAATTGAACTGATCGAGAGGGGTCAGTCGAGGCCCCTTTCAATCCTCAATCAAAGTTCGAGTTCACAGTCAAGTGTGAAAAGATAAGATTAAAATGTTTTAAAGCAATTGAAGGCCTAAACGCAAGAGGACCACAAAAATTTCTCTATTAAGGGTTTAAGAAATATTTGTATTGATCACATTTGATATATAAAATCATAACTGAATCAAATATCCTTCAAAATTTACTAATAAAAAACATTTGTATCAAAAAGTTTAAGCTAAGAGTTTGAACTTTTTTGCACTATTTATATAATTTTCATTCATATACTCATTGTGTATAATGTTTTGTTATCATAAATATTAAGAGAAAGTTGAAACTATTAGCATAAACTTTTAAATATAAATGTTTGATAAACCCAGTTATGATATTTTATATCAAATGCTAAGGCTCTCTTACGTTTAGGCCTTCAATTGTTTCAAAGTTTTAAAACTAATAAAACTAAAATATTTTCAAACAAATATCTATACTCATAATGACTATGATATAAAAGACTCCTGAAGTTTTTTTGCCAAAAATAATTGAAATATTGTGAGGATAAATAGGCTCGAACCTCAAACATATAACTTGAGAGGCAATCACACTGACCACTATTTTACTTGAGTAAAGTAGTGAATGATTGATTCTATGGTTTTGTTATCAAGATTTTGTCCACTATATAAATATGTCATCTCATTCAAAAACAAAGTCTTTCAAAGTTTTAAGTTTTGAATCAAACTTATCATAGCCTTAGGGGTGTTTTAGGGTCAGTACAGGGAGCCATCCAAATGTCTAATCTCAAAATGTCTAAACCCTGTTTCCGATTCCCTGAATTTCCAATTCTCAAAATAATTATCCCATTTTCCAACTTGAAAATAAACTAAACCCTTAACAAATTCAATCAAATATCTATGAATTAAGACTTTTTCTCCTTTAAATAGATTAAATACCAAAGCTATCCATTAGGACAAAAACTACTTGACTCGTGATGTGAAGCGAATTATTTTCGAAACAATGAAACCTCAAATAACTTTCATTGATTTCCATTCACTTTTGAATTATAATTTTTGATAGTATTTCTTAATACACTTTATTTTATCAAAAATAATAAATCAATTGATTCAACAGTTTATAATTATTAACACGTGGTGTATAAACACGAGTTTATAAATTCACACTTTCTGTCCTCCTTTCTGCTTATCATCAGCAGAGTCTCTACATTTTCGGCCGTTAAATCTCAAAAATTGGTTAGGAATTTATGACAAACCTGTAAAATGGGTATTTCAAAGCTCAAGAGTAATTTATTATTGCAAACAGACCTGAATTGAGTGTTAGGGTAACGAAACATGTTTTTAGACATTCTGAAATTAGACATTTCGATTTGTAGCCCAGTGCAGGACTTCATGTGTCGAAGGGTTTTAATCTTAAGTGTATTGATTCAAATCCCGTGAGTAGAAGAGTGTCCGTCCAGAAGCCCAACAAATAAAAGCCTAACAACTAAAATGTAGAAGAGCTTAAATAATTGAATAAACGCCCAAAAACAAACTTTTGACAAAAATTCTCGCTAAAACTTATTTTATCATGAATTGGTTTCAATTATAGAGAAGATTTTATACTCTCTGAGAGAATACTATTTGAGCATTACTTGAATGGACTGCCGGTGACTAGTATTGAAGCATAGAATTGAAGATAGTATTATTTGTGGATATTTTTTGGGCTTTTGAGAACCTCGTAAATCATATGTAGTTGATATGTAGTGAGCTCTGCATTCCGCTAGTATTTTACTGTTTACTCTCAAAAGCCCAAAATACTCGGGGAATGCAAGGCTGATTGGATATCAACTGTATATGGCTTCAGGCCTTTATTTTAAGTGTCACGAATGTTAATATTAGAAAATATTAATATAAAATATTTTAGTTATTTATATTAAAGTTCTTTTGTGCAGAATATGTAGTATTGAAATGATTGAATGAACAATATCTGAATAGAAGATTTGCATTCCACTAAATTTGATTATTTGTTTAAAATAGAAGAGATAATTTGGGAAAAATATATGAA
>JAQFZT010001978.1:0-12989 GCA_034696325.1 Camisiidae sp. | reverse complement strand
TAATTTTTAATAATAATTTTTGGCACAAGTTTAATGGGCCAAACAAATATTCTAGATTTTTAATATCCATGCTTTTACAACTATAAGTTACGAATGCAACGGGATCGGCTAGTCTATATACCTGAATAAATCATGTCAGTGTGTGTCCGTCCGTCCGCAATAATGTAAATCAGTTCTATTGTTATTCTATTTCTTATAGAGAGCTAATAGAGAAAAATCACAACACATTATTGCAAATGACGCGCACATTTCATATAAGTGAAGATTAGGTTATGATGATTTATAGATGCGCGCGCTTAATAATGTCACTCATTCTCATATACAGTAAATATATTTAAGTTAAAAGTCATATAAAAAAGTTAACTTTAATTCTAATATAAGTTGTTCGCAACGGGTTTTCGCCTCGTAATTAAAAATTATTTGATTTTTAAAAAACTTTAAGATACTCTGATTTAACTCTAATAAATAGCAGAAACGAGAAACCTCTTGAAATAAGATTCTAAGTGAAGTCGAAGCTTTCGATTTTCTCATTTCATCAGTATTACAGGTGAATATTCTTATTTATGATACCATTGATGAAGTTGAAGAAGTGATACAGTATCAAATTTGACTCATTTCTTTCATACGATACCTTGAAAGTTATCATTTCTTCTGACTCAAGTGATTCAATTGATTGTATGTTATCAATCAATGTATTTAGTATGCAATCACTCAATGTATTTGATAGTAATTTCTACTTTGCTTTTAGAGAGCAAAGAAAGTATGTTTGTTCACGAACTCATGTGAAGCCTTATATTGGTCTCAATCGGTAATTGGAAAGACATGTCCGCATGTGGTCATTGAACTCAAACTTCATAAATTAAGAGTAAAGTGAATTGATCACTAAGTTTTGGACACATCTTATAGAGCTATCGCTAAAATACTTATATAACAGTGAATATAACATAAATTCTGCTTTTATGATAATTATAGATAAGAATTTTTAGTTTTTAGTTTTTTTAGTTTTAGTTATTCACTGCTTTTCATGAATAGACTGAAATTATTTGTTGTATCAGAAAATGTTATGCAAATGACATTAAATTTTGTGGTTATCTTTTTAGAAACACAAATTTATTTCATACACTTTCGTATCATTTAATCGAATTATAGGTCATATACTCTTCAAATGTTTACTAGAGGTGGATATTTCTTAAGGTGAAATCAAATGAGATTTTCGAGTCTAGAATTTTTTTTGCCTCGAGACTCGACTATTTCTCGATCTTTTCAAAACTAATACAACAAGAATAATAATAGTAAAAAATTGTTTTAAGCATTTAATTGTATAATTCTTTTTAAGTTACATTCATAGATAAAAACATTAATTATTGAATTGTTTTGGATTTTTATTCAAAAATACGAACTTATTGACTAAATTAAGTTTGAAAGTTTGAGCTGATTTTTATTTTAACTTTAAAGAAATGCACTTTGAGACTCGAGCAGTCCTAAGGTTCTCCTGAAGAAGAGAGACAATGAGATCCTCTGAGAAATATTTGGATCGAGACCTGGTGTTTACTGTAAACATTGCAATTTGATAAAAGCATCCGAAATGCATTCAATTATATTGAAGAGTAGCCATGAATTTAATGTTTCGCAATTTAAGCTTATTGTACGTGTTAGTTTTGATAGCTTTATATAACTTATTCACTCAACTCAAGTCTCAAATTATATACAACATTACAGTTTCGGCATTTCTCCTCTTTTTACAAAATAAATTAAATTATAGTGATCTGAGAAAGCATTAGACAGAGCTATAAAATGGATAAAGTTTTAATTTGAAAGCAAAATCGAGTGCAAACATTCCCAAGCCTTATGAATTGCTGAAGCACTTTCTTGAAACTTTTACTGATTTTGTTTGATATTATTTTGTGTAACGCTTTATTAAGTAACGGACAAAACATATTCTCACTAAAAATGAACTTTTTATTAATGAGGAAACTCAATCTCAAGTATATATCAGTTTCTTTCAGTCAACATATGTTCACATTATAGAGAATATGTCTTGAGATGACTACACCCGACAATTTTTGAGGATAACTTATTAATCAAAAAAATTAAAGAAAATATGTGAGAATCAAACGAAATTGAGGACTTCACAGAACAAGTATTTTCATACAAAAGTTCAAATTTAGAATAATTATTACTAGTAGTCATTATTTATGATTTTATTCACATTATTCATGATAAGTTTCATAATGCATATTGTTTTAAGAGCCTATTGAGTAAAGTCTTAGACAAGACCTAAATTAATGCGATGTCATTATTACAAAAAGAAGCCAAAAAAATTACTCAATAAAAACGATGAGTTAAATGAAGAAAAGCGTTTAGAACCTACCAATCGAAGAGCGAGGATCGAAGATTTCAACGTCAAAATTGTCACCGAATTTTTTTCTCTTCTTGGATTCGCTCTAATAAATAATGTTCACATAAATCCTGCAATTTCTCAAGCCATTATCTCTACGTTTCATTACAGAAAACTGTTATTATTCAAATGTTAAATGAATAACTTATATATAGGGATCCATTTATGAGAATTGCAAGTTTTTTGTTGAATAGATGCAAAGTGTGAATTCATTTTTTTTCTCTCTATATTTTATGGCTTCAAAATCAAGATTGTATTTATATTCTGTCAAATAATCAGTTCTATTGATAAATATTTTATATCTTCATTTATAGCGGAATAAATTCTAATTTCTTAAATTTGTTTCTTCAACTTCAGTTTTTAAGCATATTATACTGTATAGATATTATAACTTATAATAATTTATATAATTTACAAGTTTAAGTCATGCTCTGAAATTATGCCACCTCTGCCTACAGTTCAAAAGAGGGATAACAGCCTACATAAATCGAACACCCAATTAATAGTGAGCTTCATGTAAAAATCCCTCCAACATATGTAAAATAATTAAAAGGCTGGATTGAGTTTGGGTACAAACTGTTTTTCATTGTTGTCCTTCTCTATACAGATTAAGTTTGTTTTCAACAAAGTTTTGCGCGCGCTTTGTGTATATAATAGTTTATTTTACGGAAGAAGTATTTCGAACAATTTGAAGAAAAATTATTTCGACGAACAATTTATAAGAGATCGAAAGTGCTCGGATTATAAGATTTAAATATTAATAGTTTATATTTATTTTTACCATAAATCAAACTTTTCACTAAGTATCAAAAGTTTAAGAAAACATTTAACAACAATAAAAATAATTAATTAATAAATTAAAATTAAATTAAAATAAATTTCTATGTGAAAGTGAAATGAAAACACACAACAATAAGAATAATTTGAGCACTTTCTCAATCTTGACTTTGATTTGAAAGCATGATAACTAAATTTTATACATTAACGGATTTGTTTGAGTATTTTGGTGGTCCACGTTCTTTAAAAATGATTTATTAGTTTATGTCAGGGCCAGACAGTATAACAGAACCTAAAGTTGAAACTGAGCGTGATTTACAATGTGGTACGTTTGCCAACCAGAATCCGATAGGTAATTATGATCCGTAATGTTTTCTGTACGGCTCTCCAATTTTGAAAGTTGATCTTCAGCTTCAATAAACTTTGTTTCTGATTCATGAGTACAGCGATTTACTACATTCAATAATAAAGCAGCTCAATTAATTTGAAATAAGTCATAAATTTTCAATCTTTTTCTAGTGCGGATCACAACTTTTGAATAGTTATTTAGTTGGAAATTAACTTTTTGAGTTTTTTCTGAATCTATAGCGAATTGCGTTTTTGAACTCATTTTGCTTATCAAGTTTGGTTGGGGTCAAGAATATTAAAACACAAAATTGAATAAAATGTTTATTATGTGAAAGTTTAAAATGATGCAATTTTTCTTATGTTTAGATGTTTCGTGAACTCACCAATAAAGTTACTTAAAAGACGCAATTTCTCCTTTCAATCGATATGAGAGCTATACCAGTGATGGCCAACTGGTAACCACTAATCTTTGAAGTACACTTACCTCAAGTTAGGAATCGCTAAAACATATTACTCTAGAAATTGAGCTATTTATCTATATTATACTATACAAATTCAGGATCATTGAAAAGTTATAGAAAGAGAAAAAGTAGGATTTGCTCTCAAAATAATTGAAGAATATTCTTAAAAGAGATTTCTTTCAATTTTTTATTATTATTATTAAATCGGCGTTTGTCTGTTAATCAATATTTACAAAATGAATAAATAAATCAAATAATTGTCAATCATTTACAATCTACTGATTTCTTTGAATCAACAATTTATAAATTTGAGTGAATTTAAACAATTTGATTGAAATGATCACAACAAAAATTAATAAATACATCCGATATTATAATGAATTTGAGTTCTTATCTGAAATTTGAGAAACTTTTACAATAAAGTTCTAAAAAACTATTTAATTAATACTGAGTTTACCATTGATTATGAATTGAAGGCATTTAAGTTTATTGTTAATAATAAAATAATTTTATGAACGAAATTGTGATTATATAAAAGGCCTCATAATTCTCTGAATGGTAAAAACGGTTTTAATATTGATATTACTATAGAAACAATGATTTGCCGGTTATGTTTCGACTGGGATTATAAATAATCTATATTTCTATACAGTATAGTCCGTATACATGAATGCAAACACTTCTAACACCTACAAAGCTGTATACAAAATAAGTATCAATACTTAATACTGACCCGATTTTCTCAACCCTATTACTATTCGAGGTGTGGTCTTATTGGTACTGATATTACAAAGAGATGTCTCATCCCTGAGACTATCGAACAAATTTGAAACAATACTTTTTTCTCGAAGTTAAGAATAAATTACATTTCGATACCATTGGCATACGTTTCATGCTATACAACAAACAATATTTATAGCAATAGAACTTTCATCAAGTATTTTTATAACTATTGATATAGTTTTACTCATGAATTGTTGATGAATTTTTCCTATTGGATGATAAAACCATAAATATATAAAGAATATTCTGAGTATAATGAGAATAGAAAAATTTGACTTCAATTCTCAGCTAACTTTTAATAGTTAGACTAAAAATTCTATGCGAACAAACGAACATGATATTAAAGACAATGTAATAATAGTTGTCATATTAATAGTAGACATTAACAAGTATTGGAAGTATTTATCAAACATGAATTGAAACTAATACTCAGCTCTTTTTATCAATATATTGAATTGACCTGAAAAAGTACTGTACATATCAACTGAGTTGTTAATGAGTGTGCAAATGCTTCTCATTTTATGAAACACGTTTCATAGATTTTTTTCTCTTTCAATAAAAAAAAAGTTTACTCTTTTGTATTCACAGTAAAATGTTAGTTAAGTTAAAAGCCTTTATTGGTATAATTTTATGTTTTGAACAATGATTAAAAAAGATTCAATTATTCACGCAGTCATGGATATGATTGGCTTAATTACATTTGTATCTGAAGTATTCTTCAGTTTCTGTGATATCATCTGAAAGTAAGTGATACCGAATCTTCACTCTTATATATCTACAAATAAATAAGATTTCAATACATTTGAATTCAAATTAAATAAGACTGAAATCTCGCAAACATCAGTTCAATGCGAATTCAATATCAAATTTTCAATACAAGACAAACTTAATTTTTTCTCGAAAAACGGCAACATTTTTTCCAATAACAATTCAATGATATGTCAAACTCTTTAATGTTTATCCTCTTTTATTGTAATAGATTTTTATAAGATTGAATTTAGAAAAACTCTTGAATAAGTTCGATATTTATAAAAGTATGTTTGGATTACAATAAAAGTAGTTTCATGGGATCAAATCAAGAAATAGCACATTCATCGGCATCAGATGTCGGTTCTTTGATTTTGGATACTTTTTTACTCGTTCTTCTTATCAAACTTCTGCTGCGAGGCTTTAAGCGTTGGCTGGCACTCGAACCCGCTCCTGATTCCAGATCATTAACGGTGTGATTGGGACTTAAGCTCGTATTACCAGCAAATCTTGGTTTTCCATTGCTCACCCGCGCCTGTGCACTCGACCTCCTCTTCAAACCTTCATCTGATGGCAAAGGAATACGCGCTAATTGTAGAAACGCTCTGAATATTTCTTTAACGTTTAAGTTTGTTTTGGCCGAACATTCCATTACCTATAAAATAGCCCAATTCAATGCATAGCAAGAATTTTATCATAAACTTAATGATTATTTTTTGCATTTCGTAAAGATATGCATCAATTATATGACTAACTTTTGTTCTAAGTTTTGGCAGTTCGCAGAATACCTGTATAAAAAAATGAGAAAATATGTAAGTCTTTAGGCCATTAGTTTACCAAAATTTATATTAGAAAATATTTTATTTGAGAAAAATTTAAACTATTTTCAAGGCATTCAATTGAAATTGTAAATAGTTTTGTAAAAACTACTTCAAGAATGAATTCACTATTTAATTAAATAAATTTTGTTGAAAAGTGGAAAAATAAAAGAATTTGTTTAGACTTCTCTGTGATCATCAATTGAAAAAGGGGTTATAAAACCTGACCCAATACTGACCCATTCGGCAACATCCTCTTTGGGCACTTCTCTGTGTTCGTCCGCGAGATCACTCTTATTGCCCACAAAAATTATAGGCACGTCCTTTCATTTGGATAATTATTAAAGAATTGGTTCATGAGATAATCAATTGCATTCTCAAAAATACTATTTATACCTGAAAGTCAGTCCTGACTTCTTTAATTTCTTCAAAGCATGTCTTAACGATATCGAATGTACACAACTCATCAATACTTGGAAATAATGAGTTTGAAATAAGTTTTGAAATTTTGATGTTATTTCTCTGAATACCTATAGACCAACATAAAAGCGTGTGCATTCGCGATGGAAAGACGTCTCATGGCTGGGAATTGCATGTCTCCGGCAGTGTCGAGAAAATCGACCTAAATTTTTAAATTTGGCTAAAAGTCAGCTCAAAAGTTTCAAAAAGTAAATCAAATAAATCTTTTCAGATATCGATCTATACATGAAATAAAGAGCCAAAAGAAATAAATGTCCAGATGTTAGAAAAATAAACCAAACATGAGTAGCAATAAATCTTTTGAAAGTTTTATTTATGATTCTCTGATAATTAACTGAATTGTAATAATAATAATAAATGAAGTAATGGTTTTTCTTACTGATAAATCTATTGAATATATAATTTTGTATCTTATGATAATTTTTATGAGTTAAGCATAAAATTGTATACCTTTAATGACATTGTGCCCAAATTAAAATCCTTTGTAAATAAGTCCTCGACTGTCGGCCGATGCTTCTCATTGAAAGTGTTGAACAAAAATCTCTTGAGTACACAAATTCCAAATAATTAATTAATTTTTCAGGAGAACACTTCAGGCATAGCTGTGCAACTCATTTATATTTATAGTGCCTTTTGTTTGCATCAAAAATCAACTAATCAAATATCAAATTAAATTTGCTTAATAATTGAGATTATTTTTGTACGAATGATATAATAGTTTTAAAGTAGTTTTCGAGAGATGAAGAAAATAATTGTTTTTTCATTGAATTTCACGGCAAAGAATTAGAAATATTTGCATTTCTCTTAATTAGTGATTTGAAACTATTGCAATCTTTAGTTGAAATATGCATTGAAAATGTGTAAATAGGATTTTTTACCTTTAGAATAGCACTTTTGCCAACGGAAGCCCCTCCCAAAGTGACCAGTCGAATATGATACGACTCTTCTGTCATAATTGTAATTTCTTACGAAACTCCAAACTTTCTCTTTGATATGTTTTAAATGGTGCTTTGTGTTGATGTCAATACCAGAATACCGCTACTTTGGCTTTTGATATGTCTCGCAGGAAATTACTCTCGTATCGTATGAGACGACTTAATACTTTTCATGTGCTGAAAGCACTTTTCCGCTTCTTTTGTAACTTCTTCCACGTATTGTATTAACGTTTACCCACTGTTTGAAAACATATCACATTAAGATTTGTTAAATGTAGAGAGACATGAATGTTGACTAATAGAAAGCATAAGATGTTCACAACTTATTATTGCCTTTAGTTGTGATTAGAAGTAAATCTACTTTCGAATTGGCTCTACAAAAGTAGAGTCTATATCGATGAACAACTCTTCAGCTTTTAAAAAATACATTAACAGCAAAAGCAATCCTATCAAAACAACTTATTTTCTTGTTATTCCTGATGAATGACTTTTATCTATATTCAGTGACTATCAAACATAAAATTGAGACATATTGAATCCGAGATCAAATTGACAGAAATTTCAAGCCTAAAAAGTACTAAAAATTGATTTGAAGCTCAATTTGTCTTGAATTTTCAATATATTCTTCAAAATTTGAGCTGAAAGCAAATAATCTCAAAAGTTCTCAATAAGTTTTCATATTATAATAGCTTATCATCAAATTTAACACAGAAACACAAAATTAAGTATCTTTTCTATGATTTTTAAGTTGTAAATCAATCATTTGATTTTACTTGTCAATTAAATAAAAAATTAGTTTCAATTTTAATGTCAAAATCCTTTTTTACATAGTTTTATATAAACACACATTTAATAGCAGAACAAAAAAACATTTGAATCCCATCAAAATATTTCCTTAAAATTCTTAAAAGTTTTCGAAGGTTTTGAATTTTTAAAATGTTTTCTCAAAACTCCCAAAAATCTTGCTTTATTGGCAAAACTCTTCTGTCAATCGATAGAATAGAAAATTATTTACTAAATCAAAATTTCAATATTTATTACTAAAAAGGAAATCATATAATATGTTGAAAGTTTTTGAATTTTTATGAGTAAAAGGTTCTAAAATAACTATCCCAAGAAATTACAATATTTGAAAAATGAAACTGAGGTGGAGGTGAAAGCTCTAAATCCCTGATTGAATTATTTGATGAGATATGAATTGGAAGGTTTCACTGAAAATATGGATATCCAGAAATTGGTAATATAATAACTCAGCATAATTTTGCCTTTTTTGAATTGAATTGGATTGAAAACTTCTTATATTCAAAACATATACAGTAAATAATAACGTCTTTTAAAAGCAAATGTTTTCCATTTCCACGGATTGTTCAATAAATGTTAAGAACGATATATAAACAGGGTGACCACCTCCCCCAGAACGTCCTGGAGAATACCGAAATAGGGGTTCAACCTCCCGTCTCCCGGAGGTGAGAGCCTCCCGGAATTGATAAAATTTTCAATAAATGATAAAATTGTCAATTTATTATTATTTTGGTAAAAGCTAAAGTATTGAACCATTGAATTATTCTTAAAAAATTTTAAAACTACTAAGCAATGCCATTTTTTCTCTGTTCCATGTTTTTATTTGTACATAAATTCTAAGCTTATTCACTTTTAGCGATTAATTGATTCAAAAACCATTATCTTCATACTAATCTCCAGTTAAGTTTTTTAAGTTGAAAGATTAAGTTACAAACATAAATATATTTCAAAATCAAATAATTTATGCGTTTGTTTCTTAATAATAAGAGTAAACGAAAGCTCTAAACCTCCCAGCTGCAGGCCTGAGCTTAAGCTAAGCCTAGTTCAAGCATAGTTTGTGCTCTTCATTATTCTGAATAATGACTCGTTTGTGAGAATTTTGTATTTTCTGAATTGATGTTAAATAAAGATATTGAAATACAGGTATTAAGTATGTACCCGCAATGATTTTTGCGGGTTGCGGGCGGGTTCGTTTGTGAAGTCTTATGGGGGCGGGTCCACGAATTTATGAAGTTGCACATGTATAATTTGAACCATCATTTTTACTATAAAAAAGTGCTTTGCAAAATTAGATCTCCCGAACTAGCTTTTTCAAGGTGGTCACCCTGTATATACATTCAATGAATAGATTCACTTTTTCAGTGAATGTTATATTTGTTACTCTATAACATTAGTTTGGTAAACAAAATAATTACCCCATAAAAATACTATAAAATACAATAATTGCATATAAAAGCCACTGTTGGCAAAAGAAGAACTTCTAGAGAAAGAGAAAGTTTAGCTGATTCTCAGTCACACATTTAAAGACAAAGACGTGTATTTATCATTTAGTAAAAATTGCTGATTCATAAGGGTCTCACGCATTATGATTGCAAAATACAATTACTTATCACTGATAATCAATAGTTTATATTGAAAATGTGTTTTCTCTGATGTTTCATTTGTATTTATTACTGGTATTTGAGAAATCTTGACACGTATTTCTGTAATAGTACAGTACTATTTTAGGTGACTTCAAATGATGGTAACACTAATTCATTATTGAGTTTACCAGTTAAAATGAGATGACCATAATATCTTTGATCACTTCAATAAAGTAAGACATACTAACATACAGTAGAGCTTGTAATCACATAAGGGTTCATAAGATCTCGAACAAACTTTAACTGCTTTGTTAACTCAAAATATTAAGTGTTTAGTTATACAGCTGCTTTTAATATATTTTTTCCATAATTTAAAATAATTTGAAATAAAAAATATATGTGTTGTTCTAATAGTGTTGATTCGATTCTTGGAATAGGAATAGGAATAGGAATAGGAATAGGAATAGGAATAGGAATAGGAATAGGAATAGGAATCGAAATTAAAATTAGGAATCGAATCATCACTACTGTCTAAACATAATTAAAAATTATGATTAAAATAGTTTCGTCATTCCTAACCTAACGTAACCTAAGATAACCAAATTTAACTTCATCTTAATTTTAATTGATATCGAAAAATTGATAAAGAAATCGTTGTTAGATTTCCATTATATTGTTTTGGCACAAGTTTAATTCAATTTATCTGTTAGTTTCGTCATTCAATATCAGATCTCATTGTTCAGACATATGTCTTCAAGTCAAAATTTCATTGACTTTTCAATACTAATTCTATGAAACTTCAAACATTTTTACATTTCCAACAATGAGTTGGACAGACAGACAGACTTGAGTCTAAAACTATATACTCAAGAAAACGAGTTAAGAACTGCGTTCAGAAAGAAAAGTTCACAATTGATGTTTGAATTCTCTACAGAATTTTCTGAATTTGTATAGAAAAAAAGAGCCAGAGTCAGAGCTCATTACTCAATGTATGTAAACTTACAATCTGTAAAAATTAAGACACATAAGCGCTCGATATTTAATTATATTTCCTTGAGATGAAAAAAGATTTTTCTTAAATAATTGAGCGCACCTTTTGCTCGCTAATAATAGAGAATTAATTAAAAAATTTTAAGATATTTTTCGAATCTATCTTTAACGGGCAAAAATATCCATCATTTATTCATTATTTACTTCGTATTCATTAAAAAAAATTCAAAGCTTAACTTCATTTCATTCCAATAGAATTTAAACCAAATGTAAAGAGTATTTCGAAACACAAAGTTTTTTGATTTAAGAGTTTTCAAAGTTGTGGGATTTGTATTGAGCTGAAGAGGAGTTTAAAATTTTGTCATTTGTCAGAAGGGATTCCATAAACATAATGATTTGAGAAATGCACAGAACCCACACATGAAAATCTAGTTTATTTTTCTTTAGAAACTTACTTGAAATACAGAAAATAATAACCAAAGAAAAGATTAAATATATTGAAAGCTCATAAATTCATGACTTATTCAAATGAACTGAAGCAAAATTGTAAATCGAATACATATTTTAAAATTGCTGACTTATTGACGACGACGCAGATACCTATTTTAGCCTATTTGAAAAGTAAGCTCGAAAAAGTTTAAACAAAAATCATAAATAATAATAATAAGCTGATATGGACTTATGTGAACTCTAGCTCTGATGATACTATTGTAATAAGATTTAAATACAGTGTTGTGTTGTGTTGTGAAACTTTGACATATTTTTTAGATTTGTCAAAAACAGTTCCGACTCAATAAAAGATATAATATGAGAAGAGCTTAAATTTTATACAATATAACGAAAAATATACTGCACTTTTATCATGTTAAACCTAATCAATCGAAACTAACCGGCTTTCAAACCTTATTTAAAGTCGAGTAAAAACAAAATATTTAGTTTGTAGTGAAGTAAACAAAATTCGTCAAAATTAGAAATATTTGAACTCAAAGAACTAAATTTTTGAAAATAAATGATACATTAACTCTTTTTCTAAGTGAAAGCTTTATTAGGAAATGAAATATTAGCTCTGATTGCTTACGACTACAGTAGAAGTGTTGATGAGAGAAATGAAAGATTATATAAATATAAAACTTAAGTTTGAAGCTTAAGTTCATATTTAACATTAATTTTAGATTTGATGTCTGCTTTCTATAACTTGCATTCCATATTTTGCTAATGTATTCAACAGTGGATATACTCTTTAATAATGATTTTTGATTATGCCCTCTCATGATCAATGCTTATCATCTCTAACTTATACAACTTTTGCTGATTCCCTATTCAAATGCTTCTCATTAACAAAATTCACCCCAATCGGAACGATTCAGATAATTGATTTTGTTTCGTATAAATCTTTTCTACTGTAATCAACTCGAGTCAAAGAGATCAGAGTCAAAATTTCCTATTACTTCTGGTTTTGCTTTTTGCAAATTTATAATTATTTATCTTGAAAGTTATGCTTTCATACCAGTGGTAAATATTAATTTGATTTCAAAACTTACTGTTCAGTAACTTATAGGAAAAACCAATCTTTTAAATCAAGTTTGAAATCTTCTTCACTGAAAAAAGACAAAAAAAATCATAAAATTAATATTAAATTTTTTGCTCAAAAACTAAAATGAAAATCTATTTTGAATTTTTTCCATTAACTTATTTTTAGGTTTCATTGATTTATAAAAGAATATGAATTTCAGCTAAAATATAGTATAATCTACTCTAATTTCATAGTACAGTTACTTCAGGAAAGTTATGTGTCACTCAGTATTACAAAACGTATTTCTGGTATTTTTCTTTAATACGACAACTACTAAGGGATAGATATTATAATT
>JAQFZT010001977.1:0-12991 GCA_034696325.1 Camisiidae sp. | reverse complement strand
AAACTCTTATTATTTATAAAAATTTCAAAAAACAATATAAGCGACTTTATCCCCTTTTTCTTTAAGTCCATTTAATTGCATTTATCAGAACAAAATGCTCATTAATTTAGAAATCCCTATATTTTTCAAAATTGCAATTTCCGTATCATTGAATTGAGACTTTAACTTTTTTTTACAACTAAAAATATTTCTCTATTGCTCATCAATCAAAAAAAATTGGTTGACTTGAGTTCGTAATAATTTATGAAGAAAAATTTGAATTAAGTTAACTTTTTTGATTAAGTTATTACTGCAAAAGCTTTTCCTTGTTTGAATTTCAGCCTTCAAATTGTTTGAAATCTTCATCTCATTGGCAAATTTAATTACTGTAATAATATTGTAAATCAAATAATTTCTCAATTTTAATATCACTAAATTCTAACGTTATTTCAAAATAAAATAAACTTTGAATTAATATTTACCTGATTGATGAGAGCGATCAAAATCTATAAAGAAGGTTTCAAAACTTATTGACTTAATAAATACTTATACCTTAAAACTTAATATACTGTTGAAAATATTGTCATTTGAGCTCTATTTACTTTTATTTCTTTCATGAAATTTGAAATTTTCATTTCAACCCACATTTGTGATAATGATATAAATTTATTGACATTCACACTCGACTTATTTTTCAGATTCATTCTTAATATTTATATAATTTCATTTCACTTCAGTCGGAAGAATAATATGAAATAAAGATAATAAATCTTTAATAAGTGAAGAAATATGTTTTTTAATGACTTCTACAAATTCAAAAATTTCAAGAATTTCAATTCAGTTTATCCATCTCTTAAACAAAATAAAATTTATTGATTTTCAATTCTAGTTCAATTTGTGCCACTAGTGTTGAAAAATGAATGACATTTAAAGAGAAAATATAGACTGGAATCATTCCAATCTCAAAAAAATTGACAAATCCATTAATATTATTACAAAGAAAAAATCCAGAAAAATATAATATAATAATAGACTTTCTATATTGGGTTCATCTTTAAGAATACTTTTGATAACATTATCAGTTTTTATAGCTTTGCTATTCTCTCAACTTTATATTATTAGATTATTCTAACAATTATTCAATTTTAACCATTTTTAACACTGAAATACTATAAAATAAAAATTTGCACTAAAATAAGCCGAAAATTACTAGAGACAAAAAAAATGTTGTTAAATAAACTGACCATAAAAGCAAATAAGAGTATAATAAAAGGCACCAAAAAATGATTTGAAAAACATGATTGCAGTGTATGTTTCTCTGTCTTTATATTGTAAGTACATTTTGGCTCAAATGATAAAATAAATGAGATTTTATTATTCACGCTTTTCTTAGCAGGAGGTCCGACAAAACCAATCAACTCACGCATAAACAGTTTACACAACTTAGAATCCAAGCAAAATTTGAAAGCTTTAGTAAATGGGCTGAAAAGCTATATTAGTGATAATACTCAATAATAAAAAGTGATTACTTTTAACACAATATATTCAACGTTTATTTTGAGAGTGAAACAAGACTGACTCATGAGTAGAGTCTTCACTTTATCGAAAATGCGATTAAATTTTTGGGAAAATGTAAAATGAAATAACAAAAAATGCTCATATAATGTTAATCTTCCGAAAATCCGCTCTACTTCTAAATATGTCCGACATATCACGTTTTTCAAGTTTTTTAACTAGAAAATATAAGGTTAGGTTAAGTTATGTTTAAGAAAATAGAAAAATCTCGATAAATAATACTTTGTTTTGCTTAATAATCATCTCAATTAATCTTTTCAACACTACTTTATACTGTTGTGTCAAAACTAAGTAATGATTATTTGTCAAAATTTTCCTCAAAGCACAAAATGTTCGATATGTGCAGTTAGTCGGGGAAAGATATGTATCCATCATTCCGGAAGTGATTCGGATTCACAAGGGTTTGACAACTCATAACCACTATTCAATGCTAATACTCATTACCACTATTCAATGTTATTACTCATTAACGTTTGTAAGTTTCTCCTCATGTTTCATCTAAATTTATCACTGGATCTGTAGGGATCTCTGTATATCTTTCATCGGTTAGCTATACAATTTTCAAGTATTCATTCCTCTTTGTTAGAATAAAAACTATAAAAACAATTTGATAACTCTATAAACCTTTATTCTGTCCAAAAAGAGATTCCGAAATTCCGACCGAATTTATGAGATTTCAAATCCAAAATAGTAAAGAATCTCCTCATGAATCAGTATTATATTAATTTCAATCATAAAAGACTTTTATTCAAATAGATTTTCACAACAATTAAATTCTCAATATTATTAAACCATAAAATTGAAAATATTTTTTATTCTCGGAAGTTTCTAATTTGTGTTGACTAATTTGCATTAAATACAGTCACAAAATCCATAAAAAAACGATAAATGAAAATTATATTTTTTATTGTATTTCTCAACTGACTTTTAAACGTTGAACTCAAATTAAAGGTTGAAAATTTTTTGATAAGAATCTCTAAAAAATGATACAGTTAAGTAAAAAGACATGTAGAGATGCTGGAAAATCCAGTGATAAATACAGATGAAACATAAAAATTTTAATGTTAATGAGTAATAACTTTGAGTCCGTTAGTTATGATTCCACATCTTTCCGGAATGATAAATGCATGTCTTTTTCCGGAGTGCCCAAAATCAATAATTTAGTTTTTTTAAAAAGTGAGTCTCACTACTCATCGACTCATATTCTGAATGTATTAAATAACATAATTATTTATCAACTCGATAGACAATCATTTTGAAGTTACTGAGGTTTTAGGAATAAAAGAAAAATTTTCTCGAAATAATTTCAAGTCATTCAAGAAGTCATTCAAAATTTTGTTGCTTTTAAATGAATTAGAAATATCTTGAACTCAAACTTAAAGACTTTGAAACAGTTTAATATTGAAAACTAACTAAATTTAAATCTATGAGTTTTATCTCTTCGTTCACTTCAAAAATATTTATTTGAAAGCTTTCAAGGAATGTGTTTTAAGTAACTTATTAGAAATCACTATAAACTTACTGATCATAGGCTGAAGTCTGATTTAATCATTTGATATAAAGTCAACTCAAAGTAATAACTTATTACTAATAAACTTTTTCCTTTAAAGTAGTGGTTAATAAAATGCAAATATAAAATTTTCTTCATAAAACTCATAGAAATACAAAGAGTCAGTAAAATCGTTTTGGCAGAGACTAAACTCAATTCTCACTTTAATTTTAAAAATGCATTTATCAGTTGTAAAACATAAAACAAAAAACAGTTGTAAATGCTTTTTTGAACTGAGATTTCATTCAAAAGTTTAAAGCTTTTATTAAGTAAAATGTGAGTTCAATGTCATATCAAAGATCGATGAGAAAATAATAGATACACTTTTAACAATTGAATGAAATCTGAAGTTCAAGAAAACCTTTCGCAACCATTATGTCTAATAACTTATTGAAAATCTCTTTTTTAGGATTTTACTGACTCTTTGTATTTGAATTTAGTTAGTTTTAGTTATTTAGTTAGCAAAAAATGCAATATTAATTGGTTTGAACTTGATTTTTACATCGATACATATTTATAGTAACTTATACTGTATTTACTTTACATTATAATCAATTATAACTCATTGATAAGCAATGAAAACTTTTTTCAATCAAAAGATAAAAATGTTTTTAAAACAAATTTCCAATCAATTAAGCATAATCTAGTTGTTAAGCAATGGAATTTCAAGCTATTACTAGTATTCATTTCTATCTACAAGATTTAATTTCTTTTTTATTTCATACGTCTCTTAATAAAATTGCGTTACAAAGAAATATCTATATATTTCACAAGAATTGAATCAGCATTAGATGCACATAAACTCAAATTCAATATTATTGTTACGCGTGTTATTGTGGTTATGATAACTGTAACTCCATTTAAGTAACAAAGACTACTGCCTTGAGCCCAAAATCATACCCGAAAAATGTCTTTCTAGATTTGATGGTATTCTTGAGAAAATGATCCTTTTTTTAATAGTAAAGAGCTTCAAATAGTAGTCAATCCTTAGTTTATTGAATAACCACTCCTTATGAGAAATTCAATCAAGTATTTTCTTTAAAAAAAAGTCTCTTTTTCCATGAGATTTTGAACATTTTTTTCATTTAAATTTTTTCTTTTAACTGTTATTCCATGAAATGATATATTTGATGTCTATAACAAATTGTATATTTTGACTCATTTTTTTTATTACAATACAATAAATAAAATTTAATAAAATCATTGATTATAGATTATACACAGCCGTAGTTTTGAGACTTTATTGATCGCGACCCTCTCCTAAAATATTTCGCGACCCAAATTGCGCGACCCATAAGACATTACATTAAACAAAATGTTTGGCGATTCACTTACGGGTGGCGCCCAATCATTTGGAGGCCTCCATAGGAAAAAGTGAACATTAATTTGAAGCTAAATCTGTAAGAAATGTTGAAAAATGATGAGCTTTATTACACAAGACTTTTTTGAATTGTTAGTGGAATCTAACATTTTCTTACCAGTGTTTGGGCTGCAATCATAAACATTTTATGTTTCGGAAGTGTCGTTAAGCTCTATATTGGAACCATTCAAATGAACCCTTTTTAATACGAACAGTAATTTATATTCTTCTCAACAACACTTACACATTATATTTCGAATGAAATTAAAGAGATTCCTATTTATTATAACATGAGATATAATATGATTTTTATTAACTCTGCTTTTGTTATCTGTGTATAAATTGAATGAATTCGTATAAATATATTCTTTATGTCATATCAACATTGAATAATGACAGGAAATGAAATCTTTTGTCGGATATACTTAAGAAATGACAGATATATTATAACCAAACTATTCTACAACTATTACTATTATTTTTCTATAACTGGGCTCTTATGAGAAATTTTAATGAGAAAGTATGTTTTGAAAAAAACTTTAACCAATAGGCATAAGAAACTAGTTATTTGAAGTATCAGTCATTTAACGTTATTGACTCAAGTCACACAATTTTGTCTGAATTGATATTTCAAATTTACGGGAAAATATTTTTAAGACAAAAAATACTAGAAATGTCAAATTTGTGACAAATTTTCAAAACTCTATATTGAGTTTTTCACTTTAAGAAATGATACACAACTTTTCACTTCATTTTTACGTCAATCCGAATATTCCAAAAGAATATTTTGTTTGTAAATAGCAGTAAAAATTTGATTTTTTAAGTTATTTACATAATGAATATGTTATTGAATTTGAAGTTCGTTCATACAAAATCCCTATAAATACAATTAAAAATCATTCTTAAAGAGCAATTGAAAGTACAAGAAAATTCACTTCAAAACTATTCAATAAATAGAGTTTAATAATAAGTTAATAAAAATTTCAAAGAGTCACAAAAATCCTTTCAATCATAGACTGATTTGAGCTCACATTTTAATTGAAAAGCGCTTATGACTAAGTTATGAGACATAATAATTGTAAACTTTAGATTTGATTCGGTGTTTTAAAGCGTTTATTTATTTACTAGTATTTGTTTACTTTTTTATCAATCGAAGCTATTGAATGAAACGTTAAGTTGAATAGAGCTTTTCTCAATCACAGTGTCTCATAACTAATTCATTAAAGCTTTTTAATAAAAGTGAAAACTGAGTTCAGCCTATGATTGAAAGAATATTTGTGACTAAATGAGATTTTAGTAAACTTAATACTGAAAATTTTTATTATTGTAGTTTTTGAGTGAAAAGACTTCCTTTAGAACCTTTAGACCTTTAGAAACCTTTAGAAATTGCTTCCCCTATCACTACTGCATAATCCCAATAGACTTGGTTTCACATTGAGTCTCATATTAAATTAGCTTAATATCCGAAAGCGTGTGGTTCGACTGCTATGGATTACCAACTATTTTTCGTGCAGCTCTCGACCACTGTTGAAGAGCGCTTGTGAGCGTCTAATATTCATGTTATGGCCCGTTGTTGATGAGTCTTAAATAATAGTTGCCAAATAAGGTTAATAAATCAATATCAGATAAGGCTTCAGATGCTTGAGCTTTAAGTGCTTTAAGGGCTTGAGCTTCAGATACGCGAACTAATCTTTGGTACAGTTGCGATGAGCTTAAAATGTAGCTTTAATAAGCACTTAATATAGAGAGCTTAACTTCACTTTATTAATGAATTCACAATACAAAATACTTTAATTAATTAAAATAATAATAATAGCCTATTGGCCGCACTTTATAATAATGAGACTTTATATAATTATAATAATCAAACTTAGAACTTGAGCCGAAGCTCGTACTGGACTTTGAGAACTGCTCGCGATGGAGTCTGCTCGCTTGAGTCTGCTCGCGTTGGAGTCTGCTCGCGATCGAGACCAAAACGAAACTGATCGAAACAAAAACACTTATATATCGATTAATAAATTACACGTTATAGTGTTAGTAAAGTTTGTGTCATATGTAGAGTCCAAGCATAGCTGTCGTGTCAGTTTAAGGTTCGACACATAAAAGTTGATATAAGCACACTTTCATACCCTAGTTTGCAGTTTTTACTAGAATATTGAGTTATGTCTGAATACAATTATGAAACTGTTTTGGAAATTCATAAAATTGCTATTAATTATAAAGTTTTTGATGCTTTTAATAATCAATTGTAACGAAACAATATTCCCTTTAATTAATATCTAATGAATTTATTTTTACTCCTCTGATTATTAACCATTATTAATGATTGAATACGTACTAATCGATGATTGTATGCTTAATATATGTATTGTATTTAAGATTCAGTAAAAGTACTCTAGTTTTGAGTTGGTGTGATCACCATCACCATAGAGTGACCATCTGTTAAGGCTGATGCCTATTATCAATATAGATGTTCATTCATTAATTAATAGTTATTCCTTAATACGTGTCTTAATCTCAGCTATTATAAGCTCTACTCAAGACTACATCCTTATCCTATACCTTATTATATGTTTCAAATCTTCATAAGATAAGATCCACAAGACTTATAAGGACTTTGAAAATGATGCATTCAGACGATCTAAAAAACAATTAATACTTTTATTTAAATACATATAAACACAAACGCACATATATTTGTGCATGTCAAATAAAATAACCCTTTAAACTGGCAAATCACTATCCATTATAGTAGTTTTTGTACATATGCACGATTTTACAATTATTTCTGGGCTCTCCTTTAAACTGAAGACATGAATTACAAGGCTACTTTTAATTTGTTTTTCAATTTTCAGTCATATTTTTAAAAATTCAATTCAAAGATTTATTGATTCAACCCCATTGACGAATAAATATTTTAAAAATTTGTGTTATCTGCCTAGTTACATCAATTACTGCAATAATATTTGGCATCTGACAACTTGGTTGATTATTAATCACATCACGTTCAATCAATTAAATTATTACATATTATGATCATGATTATGAGTCTAGAATTTGTTTGAAGGTTTTAAACTCAAATTCTCACTCAAATGATACTTTAAGCTTTTTAATTGATTTGAAAAATAGTGTAGTAAATCAAGATTTTAATTACAAAACTATCAGAATTAATTACTCTTTGATATTGAACCAGTTTTTAAACGCAACACATTTCTAATAACAAGTGAAGGCATTTAACTAGTGTTATTGATGGCATCATAATATTGAATACATATTCATTTTAAACTCATGTTTTTTTATTAAAAAAGAGGATCAAAGTCTTTAAATTTGAGTTTTTCGTGTATCTGCTGGGCGTCGATTAAGAGAGAATTAAAAATTTTTAGCTGCATTTTTTCTAAAATTTTTTTTACAATATTTTCAAACATATCAAGAAAATTTTGAAAATATTAGTTAGTAATTTGAGCTTATAGTGTTGGTTACCACCTAAAGAAGAGCCGGTTCCGGGAGATTTAATTTAGATTCAAATGATATAATTAGTCTTTCAAATGATTAGTAGTATTTAAAGTGTGACATTTGGCATTTTTCTCAATCGACACTTTTGGAAACCTGATTATCAGCTAATTATTCTGAATAGATGTACACAGGACCGCATCTTGTAAAATATTCATTTAAGTAATTATGGATTGGCTAAGTTTTAAACTGAAAATCAACTGAATATAAGACATTTTTTAACGGTAGACAAACCACAGACGCTATAAGAAAATAAATTATTAGTTATTTTTAATTTAATTTAATTTAATTTAATTTAATTTTTATTTTAATTTTGATACCGGTATATAGAAAAGTATTCAAAATTCATAAAAGTTGAGTAAATATGCCTTACAGTAAAGTGGCTTTGAAGGCTTTTGTATTAATATAAGAACACTTCGAAAAGATTTTATGTAAAGATGTTTTATGAAAACCCTTATTTGCTTATAAATGTATTCTAACAACTCATAAGTAATTGTGCATTACTTTGAGATCATTTATCAGAAAACTCATTCCTATCTTATGCTGAACTGGGATTTTATCTCAAACCATATTTTTCAGTAAAGATGAGAAAAAGAATTCAGTTGAAGATCAGATAGAGTTCTTGTGCTTTCATTAATTGATAATGAAAAATAGCTAACCTTTTCTCAGCTTTATTTGTTGTTAAGGAATCTAATATTTTTGGCCTTTCACGTTGGGCCGAAGAGCCAGAAAAGGCCGCGGGTCAGGCCAGAGGTTTAGACTTTGAAAAGGTCTAAAATATGTCACTTGATATACTAAGTTAGTATTGCCTGATATCCTAATATTTGTTAACTCATTGCTTAATCGTTAATTAATTTAAGTTGAAAATACTATCAAAATATAATATAAATAAATCTCGAACAAAAAGCTCATATAATTTCTATGAGTTTATTAATGATATTTATTTAGAGCAAATGCTAATATAGATAAAAAAAATTTAATATGAAAGAATTTGTGAATGAATTTATCAATGATTCATTCACAAATTCTTTCATATTAAATTTTTTTTATCTATATTACCATTTACTCTAAATAAACATCATTAAAAATTCATGGAAATTATATGAGCTTTTTGTTTGAGACTTATTTATATTATAATTTGATGGTATTTTCAACTTAAATTAATTAATGATTAAGCAATAAAATCGCCTTCAAAAGTAAACAGATTTTCAAGATAAAATATCTTAACATAAATTTTTTCAAAATTCGAAAAGGCTTAACTATAATATAATTTTCAAAGTTATATTCATATGTTCTTCAAAATTCAAACTATTTTTTAATACCGTGTGTTTCAGATATAGAATCATATCTTGAAAAAAATTTTCTTAGTCAATTTGACAAAATTAGAGTCAAATAAAGTAAATTAAATTCAAGTGGAGTAAATTGAAGTATTTTCAGTAAAAAAAAATTACTTTATTTCAGTTTAATTTTAATAGAATTTTACTTTATTTCAATTTAGTTTAATTTCACTCTAATTTTTTTGAATTTACTTTAGTTTTCAAGCAATTGAAAAGCCAAAATTTTTTTTCAAAACAAGATTTTATTAATTCTAATTCCATTTATCTGAAACACACTGCATAACATTAAAAACTTGATTTTTAATATGAATTAATTGAGCAAAAAATATTAACTTAACCAAGAAAAATTTGATTTAATTGATTAACAAAATATTAAGGAATAATTTATATCCATAATTATGTTTTTGAAAAAATGTACTAATTAACTCCAGTCTAAAAGTAGAGTTTCCAGATCTATATGATGATATAGATGCTGGAGCACATTTCTCCAGTAAAATAGTTTTAAAATAAGATTATTAAGAAAATTTCCTGAAATTTTATCATAATTTGTACTTTTTATTTTATTCGAAATTTTGATTTAGGCAATGTTGTAATCTGAACCTGTATTCAATTTTTGATTACCTTAGTCAATAATTAACCAACTTCAGACGAATTGAGCTGTAAAACAAAAAAATTTTCAACTATTGTATTAAACTTTTTAATGACTAGCCTCAAAATGCACATAATGAATGTAATTTTCAAAAATTTGTCAAAATGTTAAATGAAATCTTGTAATTTTTAGGTATTAGTATATAAATACTCAAGGTTTAGTTGTTGAATAAACCTATTATTATTAATAGAGTTGCAAATGATGGTAAGACACGAATATTCATTAATGAGCTATACGTCTATTCGTACCTCAAAAAAATGCAATTCAAAAGGATTTCATGTTGAGATATTAGTTAAAACCTTAAGTAGAATTATATGCTTAACTCATTAATTATTAGGAGTTCAATTGGATGACAAAGTTTTTTAAAAAGAATGTTAGGGATCAAGACTTATAATATGAAACAATTTTAGGAGGCATAGCCTTGACTTGAAGTTATAAAAATTTTATCTGAGCTCAATTCTAGTATTTAATCTTTTGGAGTTTTATTGGAAAATAACAGGTGTTCAAAATATAGAAGTATTAAACTTCGAATTTTCAATTTAAGAGTTTATTTTCAACTTGAATTTGAAACAAAACGGCTGAAATCCAATAATAATAATAATTTCAATATTTTAGTGAATTCAACCTCATAATTATAAAATGCTTAATAGTGCAGAAAAATAATCTTTTGAAGTGCACTTTTTGAGGGACGAATAGATATTTGATATCTATTCTTTCAATGCTTGCCATATAGCCTTATTAATGAAAGCTCTGTATATATGGAGAACTTGGCCCATAAAAGACTCTCTGATTGTGAATCTCCAGTTTTCAGTTGAAAGAGATCTGACAAGAATATATACAAGAGTAGTTTTTGAAGTTACTAATAATACGGATGTTTGGATAAAAGTAATACATTTAACTTTATTGAGAGACAGATAAAGTTTAGAAATTAAAAGTATCTGAGATATTTGAGCCTAATGTCATGCTTTTAGAGTTCTAATGATATTAGAGTATCTTTAAGTCGCTAATTATACGTTAATAATTAGTAATAATACTCTATTGAAGGGTTATTTATATAATATATTTATTTGTCAGTGAAATTGTAATAACTCATTATTAAACAGTCCACTAATTATTAAAGAAAGATTCTATTTAATGAAAAAAAATTGTTTCAATCAGATTAATGAACAATTTGAAGGATCCTTTACAAAGTAGATTTATTTTGCTATTCTTCTAAACAAGTGTAATATAAATGTAATATTATATTGGATAATATGAAAGATGTCGGTGGTCACATCATTTAAGAATATAGAAGGTTCTTTGAATGTAGAACATTTGTATCGCATTTCATCCATTATTAATGATAACACACCTGTACATTAGTAATCAACTTTCTCATGATAACTTGTAACTCATACAGTTTCAAAGAGAAATCCTTCCCAATTGATTTCAATAGTCCAATAAGTTGTAATACTGATAAACAAAAGTAAGATATTGTCTCTTCAAAGTAATTCGCATCAGTTTAGGTTCAATAGGGCTGGTTTTGAATTTCGGAATCATTGGTTCGGTTCTGGCTCTAGAAAACCTTCAGTTTTGTTATATTAAATCTAGAAACAAAAGGGAACAGTTGCTTCTGATTTGGCTCTTATAAGAAATGAAAATTTCTTAAAATTTGCAAATACTGTATATTTCAATTTCACATAAAATTCCAAAACAACTTTTATTCATTTTAATGATACAATACTTACTTACCTGTAGTTGTAAACTATGAGAGAAAAAGGACATTCAAATTCATTATTATTGTTAGAAAATATTTCAATTTTTCTCATATTCTCAGGTTTTCCTGTTTATGGATTTTAAAAGCATAATTTTATACATAAACCACATTAAGATAAGTCTTTGTTTTAGCCTAAATTTTAACAGAAAAGATTTAATGTTTGGAGAAAATGCTTTCCGATTGATTGATGGCTTTAAATCTGAGGCCTTTTCCGAATGGAAATTTATATATGAATTTGTGAGCAATTCCTACCTTATAGGGATTCAGTTTATTTTTAAGAATAATTACTTTTCTGAAAAAGCTTCGGATTTTGAGCCTCCTAACGGTTAAGTTTCAGTCAAAAATGTGGTGCTTATCCCTAATGTAAAGTTCAACCCTAATAGAAGTTGAAACCAGAAAACCTGTAGTCAACCAGAAAACATTTTTCTTCAAACATGTGCTTCATAAAAGAGCATTTGGTTTAATTCGATTTCGGCTTTGCCTAAAAAATAGAGAACTAGTGCACCATTACTTCAAAGTATGTTTTCGTTCTGATATTTCTTTTTAGACTGTACTGCAATGCAGAGTGGATTAAATGATACGTGATTTGTCATAAACACTTTGGGCAAAAACATTATTGAATGTTTCTTGCCTTCTATTCAAATGTCATGTATTCAAGTGAAATGTATATTATTATATTTTTATGCATTTGTTTTATTTACTTTTGATTATATGCTTTCACTATTTTCGCGAAACTTCAACCTAACTTTGAGTTAAAGTGAAACAAATGAAATAATAAATCAATGAAATGTATCAAGTTATAGTTGATATAAATTATACGAGAAATCCAAATGTTTATAATAGTAAATAAGATATGATTGATTATAACTCAACACATAAGTGTATAAAAATTTGCACTTTATTTGAGTCAACTTTAATGCTAGTTTTTTAGAGATTTAGCGATATTAAAAATTTAGAGAAAAAACTCAATTTATCTCATCAAAATCCCAATAAACCAACTTTTAAATTCTTTTTTGACAACTACAAAGTCTATCCTTATTTCAGATTCAAGAAAATTATTGATTATGAGATAAGAGTTTTGATGCATAAATTTTTTAAATCCCTTTTATTATTTTCAAGCTTTAGAAGCTTTCATTTTGAATACAATCAGTTAAAATAGCTATTATTAGATCCCAGAAAATTAATATGAAACATAAAAAATGTGACTCAGTATTACAAAACGTATTTCTGGTATTTTTCTTTAATACTTCAACTACTAAGGGATAGATATTATAAT
>JAQFZT010001976.1:0-12997 GCA_034696325.1 Camisiidae sp. | reverse complement strand
AAATAATATATTCAATATAAGGGTCCTACTTTGCATTTTTTCTCCAGCTTTTATTCTAGCAAGTGTTGGCATCCCTAGCAGCGTTGCCACCTTTTGTTGAAGTCAAAACTGGACAAAATAAAGATCAAAAGGAGACCGAGGTACACATTTTTAATTTGCAAAAAGTTTGGGAAAACCTTATATGGAAAATTTAAAATTTTCATCTGAAAGTAAGAAGTTCAGAATTGGGGAATAATCGGACGAAAGGTTCGGCAGTAGACAAACTTTACAGAAATAAAAAAATAAAATGACATTTACTTTACTCCTTACTTTCTAACTACAAGACTCCTTTAAATGAATTATACAGACATTATAACTATGTTTTAAAAAACTTTATAGGATTTCGAAACATAATGTGGACTCAATTTACTCCAAAATGCTAAAGTGAATCATTTAAAATGACATTTATAGATATTTCATTATAAGTTTTTATTATAAGACATATTTTCAATATAATTCGTATTGAAAAGCGTCAAGTTGACAAATCTTTCTAAAACTAGACAAAAGTTATGAAAACTGGACGGGTGGCAACGCTGATCCCTAACCGGAATCTACTTTAGAGAAAGGTTTGGTGTGCAGTGTTGCCACATCTCATTCATACCAAGACTGAAAATATAAAATCAAACAAAAACACTTCCTTTGGGGTCGAAGCTCTCAATATATCGTCATTTGAATGCTATAATGTCTAAATGCATTTTTTGACAAAATCAGTTATCAACGGATTCATATACCTTATGATGAACTTCGTATTGATTCTTTTAGATTTAATTTGAGTGCAATAACGTCTAAATGCAAAATTGAGTTATCAGTAATCCATGATAGAAATGGATAAAGGCCTAAATTAACAATGGAATATAAGCACCTGACATACATTAGTTGATAATATATTTGAGAGCAAAATTGTTGATTGGGTTCTTTGTGCATCACAACATCAAACTTTAAAGTGGGTTTTTCTCTTTAAGATACTTTTCGCATTTAGATCTTATAATACTCAAGTGACTCAAATATAGAGACTTGATGTGAATATTTATGTAATTGTAAACTTATGAATCAACATTGTCTGAACCGAACCCCAACATTGTCTGAATGAAAATTTTGAGATAATAATAATCTTTATATTTTAGCTCAAACCATTAGGAGTGTGCAATGTCTCCCACTCGGACGTGTTTATATGAGCCCACTATTGAAGGGCGACTATTATTATCTGTTTGTAGGAATGGGATATGTGGATAAACAGATGAATCCACTATCCGCTGACGGAGGAAAACCGGAGAACCCGGAGAAAAGCCGCCGAGAAGAGTTCTGAAGTGGTCACAGAACGCATATCAAAGATCACGGGATCTCAGAGTGATGCGCACACAGTCGAGCCTGCCCTTAGCTGACTGCGCCACCCCTTCTCCCACTTCTCTTTAATAAGTAACCTCTTTGATTAAAGAGAACACTGTCTTTTGAGATTTATTTTTAAAACAAAACAAGTCAGTTAAGTTCAAATTTAAAATTAATAACTGGAGAAAAGTGTTTCAGGATGACTCCCTCTTGTAGATTTGTGGTGAATTGTGGAGATTCCAGGCCCATCCTGGATGTCTTTTAACACTTATCGGGTCTGAATCCATATTTTTATTGTCTAGTGTCGATCGAGGGGAACCGATTCATTTGTACGAATGTTATGTCTGTACAGGTAGAAGAACGGCCCTAAGCTCGATATCACAAAAGTTGCAAATTTCTTTCAAATTAATCTTGAGAGTTTAAATATTGTTTTTGAAAGTTATTTGAAAAATGGCCGAAGCGCTCAAGTCTTTAAACATCTAAGTGCTGACAGTATCCATCACTGTTGTGATATTAGTGAAGGAAAGGTGTGAAGATTTGTTGAAACTTAATTTAAAAACTCGAAACTCAGTGTATTCTTAAATTAATGAGAGAATTGGAAAAATTTAATAAAAAGTTTAGTCAATGTAAATTTTGGTGTTGGACGCAGTAGCTTTTTGGTGCCATATTTTGGGATGTGGTGAAGGGTCCCGGCCCCCAAGGAATTTTAGACTTTCAAGTGTAGATCTGTAGACATGAGAATAAATTTGCACTCGAAACCTCAAGACTGTATAATTTATATTATTTTGTCAAATACTTTTACTGAGACAGATAAGGAATATTTGACAAAAATAAATTAAAAGAAGTGCATATCAAGTCTTGATTGTTGAATTATTTTGCTAGAATTGCTAAATTAAGCTCAATTTTTATGGGCAGCTTTACAAGTTGAACAAAATTTTGAAAAGGTACTGAAATATTAGTGAAAGTGGTCAAATGAAGTATAAATTTGCTTAAAATGTTGAAGAGATTTGATAATTTGAAAAATATTCGTAATTAGCTGGACCCTAAAGGAGTTAGATATAAGTGGTCATAGTTGGGTCGAGTATGGTCGAATCAATATGTTGGTTCGGCAAAATCAATCCAACGATGTATAACGCATGGAGTGGGTGTCCAGTTTTGCGGGCTGCCCAAGGGTCACACGCATAACGGTCCAGAGCGGGTCAAGATTTTGTGAAGATCGCGATTAGTGGAGCGGTCTGGGTAGGTATACTGCGTTTTGCGGTCCGGATGGGTCATAGTATACGAAATTTGGCTGTTCGCGGTCCGGGCCTCAATCTCTTTACCTGCGGGTCACACGCAATGACCCGCTTCCCATTTAAATAGACAAATTCTTTAATGAAAATGATTTGAATTCATAGTAATGATTCCATGCATTGAATTACAGATTGATTTGAGTTTTTAATCGATAATGCAATGCATTAGAATTGTTTTATACTAATTGACCTAAAAATCATATGAAAGAAAAAGAATTAAGTTTCAATTATTCTATGATGTTATGTTTGCCTCTAAATGAACCCTTTTTAAAATGAAATTTTACTCATTGTTTCACACTGTTTCACACTGTTTCACACTGTTTCACATTGGAACCACTTGAGATCACGCTCATTCAAATGAGACCTTTCAATTAAACCAAAAATAATATTTGACGCAATTCAATGCTGACAACTAAGACTCATATTTGGTTTACAGTTGTCTAGTAATTGTATATACACGTTTCAGCATTTGTTTATATTAAGTGTAGACACTAGAAGTAGATATTCTGAAAAGTAGCCACTTTTGGGGGGAAAAAAGCTTTCACACTGATTCTAATGAGACCTTTTGTCACATTTGTGTCACGACCACAGCCGGAGTTTTATTGATATAAAAAAAATTAGGATTTTATTATATAGATTTGTTTGATTTTATTTATGAATTTTACCCCTTTGTTCTGTTCCGCTTTAACAAAAAAATACATTTCAATTAGAGGTCTAAGCATTTAATAGAAAGTTGTGTTGGATATGAATAGCTTTGTATTATCTGTGATAATACTTACATTTTAAAAAACTAACTTTAAATGGAATTTTCCATCTATTATATCTATAGAAATCAAATTTGAAATATTCAAACGGAATTTAGTCAAAAATTGTGTTCTACTTTAGAATAAAAATTGCAAACTTTTAATGCTTTCTTTAGTGTCAAAAAACATTTAAAAGAAAGTGAACAATTAAATGAACACTAAACAAATTTAGTGAAATGTTTTTTGAAAATTCGAGAAATAAGATATAGAGATATAGCAGGCAAGAAAAAAAGAAAGAAAGAAATGCAGAGAGAGAGAGAGAGAGAGAGAGAGAGAGAATGCTTAGAATATAACTTTCAATGCTTTAGAGATCAAAATCATTTTTCAGAATTGCCATCACGTGAAACATAAAGTGTGATAATATTATTAAATAGAGTAATAAAAGTGTGAAAAGCAGTGAATTAAAGCCCTCACACAGAGAAGAACACAATACAATCATGAAATGTGATCGACGCCAGTGTGAAAATGATGTAATCCCTCAAAAGACTCAATCCCTTTCGGCGATCAATCAACTTCACTAAACTCAATAAACGGCACTATTGATTACATGCATGAAAGACTTCTCTAACATTCTATTAAAAACCTTCTCAAAATAGACTCCAGTTTAGAATAACTTATAGATGGAAAAAATGTTACCTTTGAAAAAATTATTAAACTGATAATTAAAAAACGGCTTTATAAAAGGCTTGAACGAGAAATTTGATAAAGAATGCATATAAATTTCAATGCGATCAATACATGATGAAAAATCATTTTTAGATATAATTTGAGAAATGAGCCAAAAATTTACATTGTTTAACATTTTTAAACATTTGTTATGATTTGAAAATATTTTGCTTTAAATTAATTTAATGTTTGATTTGAAGTTTTGACATTTGAAATTTCCAACAGTTACAGTTGTCGAACGAAAGGAATTCAATGAATTTGAGGAATGAGTTTAATAAATTCCAAATAAAATTCTACAAATCTAGAAATTTATTGCACAAAAATGACATGTCTTGCATGGAGACCAAATAAACAATGCCGCGGAATATGAATAGATGTCTTTAAGACATGTACTTTCTTTAATAAGTTGTGTCTACTGCACATGCTTTTCAACTATGAATTTAACACTTTTTATTCCTGATCAGTCTATTGGGCTGCAATTGATTTGATGGAAAATTGACTTCATCTAAATTAATTTGGTCTGAATTGAACAATGTTTTGAATTGCCTAAATTACTAATTCTTAATAAAGTTATACCATTTTCAAACTATTATAGAAAATAAACTAAAACCTAAAGAAATTGAATTCAAATTTAATTTGTGTAATGAATGAATTAATAGGACATATCTTTAAAATTAAGTTCTCTTTGATCTCTCTTTCATATTGATTAAAATATATACTTTATTGCAATACAAAGTTATGTTTTCACATTATAAAGAGCTATCTTACACTGAAGTGTATATTTTATTTTAATGAAACATGCCCGATTCTTTGGCATTTGGAACTGCATATTATACATTATAGATTGAATGTCAAAGTTATTCCTAAAGATCAAACTAGATACTTGTTCTTCACAGACTAAATAGGACATCAAATGAATCAGCTCAATGAACTGAATCCAATGATGTATTATACATGTTAATACAAAATACATGGGGTGTCAGGAAAAAATTTGCCACATAGAATCCTATTATGAAAAACGAAAATTTGTATATTGGACTCCTATAGGAAAATTTTTTTCAAGGTGCACTTCTGGCAATGAGTGTTTCTCACTCATGAAGATAAAAAAATCAATGGACCTTTTCCGGAGAACACCCAAAACATTTAATATCAATATGAAAATCAAATCCTATCAATATTCGAAGAAACTGTAAACTTTATGTCAATATATATATATAAACGCTACAGGACTCACATTCGTTCAATAAAATAAAAGCTGAGTTACTGATAGTTTGAGAACATAGAATCAAATAATGATGACCACATCTGGTAAGGGCCAAATCTTGACAAAAAGACGCAAGATTCCCTCATAACTTTTTCTGTGTACAACTTAGTTAATTTGAATAGAATTCACATTTTAACGAAAGTGTTACAATATTTTCATTAACATGCATTACTCCCAACTAGTGTTCTAAACTTACAGTAAATTAATCAGGATGGTAAGTTACATCCTATAAAATCATAACTTGTCTAAGATGACAAAATGTTTGAGTCCCAACTCGAAGTATATAAAAGTATATATAGTTAAATTGCCACCCTTTATCTTCACATTCACATAAAATTTGGTAAACAAGTTTATGTCTCATATTGTCTAAATTGACATTTGAATTTTTAAATGGGTAAAAAGAGAGAAACAAGTTTTCTGACCAATAAATAAACAAGTCATTTGAAAATTATTAAAAAATTTTCTGAAGAAACAAGAGAAAAATTGAACTAAATCAACAGATTTGTATCTCAAAAGGTAATATAACTTTGATAAGGATTAATTTATTGTTAATGTGTACTTTATTTATGTTATTAAAGAAAAATGGGATTAAAATATTTTTGATCCTCCTCTAAAATCACAATCTTTAAATTGACAGCATCGAGATCCCTGTCCCAAACTTGTGATTTTATAAGAGTCTGACTGTATGTACTTTTATATACGCTGATTTGGGATAAAATTCTAAAAATAGCGTTTTTAGGGATAAAGTGGGGAATTTGGACAAGTGGTATACGAAGCACATTCTATTATAATTTGCCATTATTCATTTTTTTCATGAAAATTTTATGTAAAAATATCAATTATTTTTTGAATAATAAATTTTTAAAGTTGTAAAGTAAATTAATAAACACCCGTTATATGGGAGCACCTCGTTTGGTCTAATCTCATTTCGTCTAAAACGAACCCTGTTTTTAATCCCCTAATTTTAAAAAAAAATTATCCAATTTTCAAACACGAAAATTAACTAAAACCTAAAGAAATGATAAATTTGTGAATTGGTAGAAAAGATAGAAAATGTAATACTAGATTGTATTTAATTAATAATGTGTTAACTGAAATGCCAAAAGAACCCTATCATCCGTTTCATAAAATTGAAATGCTTCAACAAGTGGCTATTAATCAAATGAAGACAAAGGTACAAATTTTAGAGACTATAACCTCCATAACCACTATAAGCTCTATAAATCCGAAAAGACCAAGATATGCTCAAAATAATGAGCGGCTCAATAATTTATGGCTTAGATTTGAGCCTAATGCTCAAAACCCAATTTCAAGTTTGTAATTTCTAGATAAAGCTTCTCGATGTGTGAATAAATCACTAAAATTGTAAAATTTACATCTCAATTAATCGTATATCAATTTCTTTACTTTTATTCTAATTTTTATATTGCATAAAAATACTGAATAATTTTAAGCTTATGCAACCTTTTTTACGCAGTTTTAATTTGAATAAAAGTAAATATTTATATCTTATGTATTGTGGATTTTATTGATGATGAACTGACTTGAGCTTATTCTATGTCCAAGTGATAAACTTGTAAAATGGATATTTCAAATGTTAGAGTAATTGATTATGGCATTCAGGGCTCAATTCACTCAAAGGGTAGTAAAACAGGGTTTTAGACCAAATGAGATTAGACCAAACGAGGTGTAGCCCCGTTATATAGCCCAGAGAAAGAAGTCTGGGGGCATTAAATCGCTTGAGAGTGGGGCCATTCAACTCTTAAAATAAACTCTTTCTATTTTGCAATCCATTAATAATGATTTCGTTTGTTCCAAAATATGATATGCATAAATGATGATTTTGACATGTCATTTTCATCAAAGCCACCAAATATTTTTTAAGATTAAAATTCCAAAAAACCTCGAGAAAAAACAAAAATGGCTCAAAAATTTAAAATAAATGACTAGAACTTTAATAGATGATAAATGATTGAATTTGTTTTTGTTGTATAGATTTTTAAAAAAAATAATTAAAACTTTTTTTTACAAATGAAAATAATCTGATGCGATTTTGGTTTTAGTTTAGACGCTCTCTTCGTTGCTCTGTCCTATTGTAAATAGTTGTAAATAGGTTTGATAGTAAAGACGTGCCTAACAGTTACAATGTTAGCACAAGTGTGATTCAGTGTGAGATATTGCCGCCGAAAGCAAAAGTGTGAGTAACATGTGATGAATGTGTCACAATTTTCGAAACACTCATTTCCTCTATACTACCACTACTTTTAGTTCATTCATATCTAACTTAATATCAATAATTTAATAGTAACTTTTAGAGTAAAATTTTTTGAATTTAATTTGGTTTCTGTTGACTTTTTGATATCTGACTTGTATTTTATTGGGGGTTTTCAGTTAATGAAATCTCAAAATTTTGCCTTCAGTCAAATTGTATTGATTGAGTTAATTAGCGCTCAAAAAGATTAAAAGTTGAACATTGAATGCTTCCATAGAAAACTGTCAATTTTTCATAAAAATATTTAATACTAAAAGACAAAATTTAACGTTCTGGAGAACATTAAAAAGGCTAATCTAAACATAGAATTTTGAAAATTGAATTTCTTATACAGGTAGAATTGATTAAAGAATTGAATGGTTTGAATAAGGAGTGCCCATTATTTGAATCAATTTGAACCTTCAATGATTTTTGAACAGAAAATCTAAATATTGTGGTCAATGTTATGGTTGATAAGAATTGACTGAAACGGAATTTAATAATTTTTGAATACATTGGTTTTTTTATTTGAATTGATGAATTCACTTCAAATCACTCTATGATTTAATGTGTTAGTCTACAAATGAGACTTATAATAAAATAGAAATTAATGAGTGAGTGGGGTCCGGGTCTGTTCACCTTTAGTGAGTCGGTGGACAAAATGTTTTTCATATTGAATATATTGATAAAATGACGGACAAAAAGCAAGAGAAACCTTAGCTTCTGCTTTTCTAAGTGTTCTATGAAAAGGGACTAAAATAATAGCAGTGTAATAGTATAATAAGAACTTGCCTTTAGATGTTTGACTTTTCTGCTGCTGCTCTGAGTGCTTTTTGTCCTACAAATATTCTCAGAATATAACAGTTTCTCACAGGTTTTACCAGTCAAACAAAAACTTTTGAAAAAATGTTCAAATCTGAGAAAAGCTGATGAATTTAGTGAAAAATGAATGAATTCTATAAGAAAAAATTTGTTGGTGAACAGGTTGTCTCAGCACCAGATGTAAGTGTGCAGTACAGTACACTAGTAAGCTTTATGTATTAAATTCAATGTTTTAATTGAGCACTTGAGCAGTTTGTCTTTGTATGTAAAAGTGTACACACCATTTCGTAGTCAAACAAATATTGTAGAAGTAATTGTGCAAATAATTGTGCAAATAATTGTACAAATAATTGTAGAAATAATTATTTTAAACAAATAAATTTAATTAATATATAATGTCATACCTGTGATCCAGTTGTCTCCTTATTTTACAATTGATTACAATTTATTATTAGGCAAATACACAGCTTATTCAAGTGGTGAACTTCATATTAGATCAATTGATGAAAATGATACGCATAAAACATATCGTTGTGAAGTATGGAATCGTTTAACTGCACAATCATTTATGAGTCAAAATGGAGGACAATTAATATTAAGTGGTATTGAAATGTGATTTAAATATGATTTAAATATGATTTAAATTGTTGATTCTTCGAACATATCTTCACAAAATAATGTGATTAAATATTTATTGTATATTAATAAATAGATGCTCGAAAGGAATTATCGCCCAGAATAGTTCACACAAAAAGTGAGATTATTGTGGAAGAGAATGACAAGAATGTAATGATTCCGTGCGCAGCAGAGGCTAACCCTTCGCCTCAGTATTCATGGCATAAGACCTCTAAATTTGGTACAATTAGCTCAATACAGATGTCTGAAAGCATACTAATACTTGATGGAACATTAGTGTTATCCAGAATAAGTGCCAGTGATTCGGGTCGATATCTGGCTATTGTATCAAATGATGCGGGAGAAGATCGATGTATCACTGATTTAATAGTGAGGTCTGCCTTAAAACTAATCATTTATCCAAATGGTATTTTACAAATGACAAGAGGACAAAGTGTTAACATTTCATGCAGAGCACAGGGATTTCCTATTGATAGTGTTCACTGGACTCATGACTTGGAAACAATAGAAACAATATCACATTCTAATAACAATGATAACTATGATAAAGTTGTAGACATTCATATAGAATCTGTACAACTTAAACATAAAGGAATGTATCAGTGCTTTGCTTCTAATCATTATGAATCTGTTCATAAATGTGTTCAAATTACTATAATTGGTAAGTACTGTAAACATGATTTTTGATATAAATGTGTGCGAAATTAATTGAACATTTAATGCAGATGAATCTCCACGTATTGTTCACACATTCGAAGAGAAAGTTGTGACCGCAGGAATATCTGTATCCATTAGTTGTACAGCTATTGGTAGTCCTTTGGCTCAAATTGAATGGACAGTTGACGGACACTCACTTCCGAATTTGATTAGATTTCGATCAGGAGATTATGTGACGAATGATAACAAAGTTGTGAGTTATGTAAATATAACATCAGTTCGAATAGAAGATGGAGGAAGATATAGATGTTATGCAACCAATTCAATGGGTCAAACATTTTACGAGAATAGAATCAATATTTACGGTCCGCCTGCCATCAAATCTGCATCCAATTCAACAGTTATGTCCGGAAGTACTGCTTATTTGTTTTGTCCATACTATGGATATCCGATATCTGGTATCGATTGGCTTAACAGAGGTAATGGTAATGTTTGGTACAGTAATGTATTTATAATAATAAAATGAGATTTTAGTGACAAATTTGCTTAATAATGTTTGAATAGTCATACTCTGTAGATATTTGATGTAATGGATTAGATATTTGATGTAATGGATTGGATATTTTTTGTTAATCAATACAATTTGAAAAATCACTTTAACTCTTGGTTTATTTGATTTATTAAAAGATGGTCGAACACTACCTATAAATGGAAGACAAATTGCTTTATCCAATGGAACACTAATCATAAAGTAATTTGAATATAATTTAACTTAATATGAATAGAATATGAATAGAATATGAATAGAATATGAATGATTTTCATGTTTTATATAGTAATGTTAACAAGAAAACAGATGAGGGCTGGTATGAATGCAATGTAAAACAACTGAATTTGAGAGCAAAAACACAGTTTTATATGAAAGTAATGGGTGAGTCATTTTATGAGTCAGTTATTGGCTATATTATAATATAAATTTATTTGTAAATAGTGGGCCCGCGCATCGATCCATTCAATTTTCCCCAAGACTTAGAAGAAGGAATGCGTAATGTTGTTATCTGTGCAGTACTTTCTGGCGATTCACCGATTGCTATAAATTGGCTCAAAGATGGATATGAATTGCCAAATGATGTTGAGGTAGAAATGGTCAATGAATTCACTTCAAGCATTACATTCCACTCATTGGTTCCCGAACATTCGGGACAATATACATGCATTGCTAGTAATAACGCCGCAAAAACCAATCATTCGTCAACACTTTTGGTTAATAGTATGTATTTTTAAAAACTCTAAAAGTTTAACATATGTTTACACTTCTCCAATGTCCAAAGCTCCAGGAGTGGAGGGGAAAAGAGTGGAGGGGAGGGTCAAATGATTAGTTCTCAAAATTGGAGGTAGGAGTATAAGCTTACATGTGCCAAGGGTATTTGCAGGTATACCCGGCAAATATAATCATTTGATGAAGGTGTCAAAGCTGGCGAGTGCGGGTATAAACATTTTTCAAACCAATACCCTCATAGAAGTTAAACAACATTATTCAAGGTTATTCAATTTTAAAATATATCAAAAAAGGCAGAAATTCCATTTTAATTGAAACGGAAGATCACACTTTATTATAAGCTTGTTTGAATATTTGGCGGAATGGACATAATAATGATATTATTTAAAATAGACCTTTTAGACAAAAATGCGCCATTTTATTTTTCCCCCACTTTAAGAATACCCCATGTATTTGCTTTAAACTTTCGAAAGAAATTTTTTTTAAAAAGTTACAGATCACAAGGATGCATATCTCAGCTGTAGTAGGGTTATTCCGCATTTCTGTTTTTTATTGTTTGAAATAATGTTGCAATATTCTTGCAATATTCTTGCAATATTCTTGCAATATTCCTTTAGAGGATAGTCATGAAGAAATTGATTTTTATGTTGCCTCACTTTGGCCATTAATTTGTTGAGGACAGGAAGACTTGAGGAAGACATAAGTGTTCATACTATTTAGCAGTAATCTTCAAGTTGTAATTTAACTAAATTGTTTTGACCAATTCATTTGACCTTAAGAAAACTGCTTTCATAAACATTTTCAAGTGAATATTTTGAAATATTTTACAGATTTTAAAAACTGATCAATTAATAATCAATCAAAAGTTTGTTTCCAGTGAACCTCTTATCTGAAAAAATGTCATCAAAAATAATTGAAGTTGAGGTATAGAAAATGTTTAAAAACCGAGCTATTCAATTGAGACAATGACTACCAATGAAACTTCTAACGATGATGTTTGGATAAAATATAGACTTACCTGCAAAAGAAGTTCTATTCGTAAGTCTTTGAAAAACATGTAATGTGCGAAAGTATATATTTTAAAATGATCTCTAGAAGTTTGATCGGTAATACAATAGTATTTAGCCAATTTTGCCAAAAAGCTTTTCTTTACCTCCACTATTGAATCATTTATTACCTCCACTTGAACCAGAACGCACTGAACCTCCATTAACAATCCACTAAATAAAATTTTGATTTGTTTATAATCTATTGGATTAATTAATTGCAAAGCAATGACTCAAACAGCAAATATATTAAATTCTGTAATTTATTTCTTGTATTATTCTTATATGAAAGTCTACTTTTTCAAATGAATTGCAACTCTATTCCACAAAATTGTAATATTGATAGCTTTGAACTTGACTCCTCCACTTTCAAATTGATTGGTACATTGAACTCCATTCCATTCCATTCCACTCAATTTTTGGAGGTCAAATTGGCTTCTCTAGTTGAAAAGCATTTCTGGTTACAGTACATGTGCGACTTGACAATCGGTCCCTAGAAAATGCATTAAAAGTATTAGACAAAACGTTTCTTTAAATTGATTTAATATATATAGGGGTTATTTTTGGTAATTTTTGCTTCAGAATTCAAGTGCAGTCCAGTTGCCAACCGTAATTGCAAACTACATAATGAGAACGGTTTTATATGTTTACTTCGACACGTGTTTAATTTGAACTTAGTTTGAAATAATCCGAATTTCAACTTTAATTAAGTTGTATGAATAAAGATGAAAATCAATCATATATATATTGAGTTGTATTTTGCTTAATTCAAGTTAAATTCAACTGAAACCAAGTTCCAAATTGGAAGTAGAGACATGTGGAAGTAAAGACGTGGAACCGTACAGGAGGAAACTTTGAAAGCGAGGATAGCAACTAGAAACTAGTGATGGAGCGTCTGTTGCTGGGCTTGAGGGGT
>JAQFZT010001975.1:0-12999 GCA_034696325.1 Camisiidae sp. | reverse complement strand
TGTTATTTTTGTTCAAATACTTCAATTACGAAAACTATTTAAAGTAATGTTTTCTAGAAATTAGTTTTCATACTTTAAATAGTATTCTAAATATTTAATTATTTTGAATTTTCATATAAGGTTTCATATAAAGGTTATGGTATTTAATGATCATATTATATTTGAACTTAATATTAATATTGGTGTTCAACTTCTGTTTATTAATAATCATTTGTTTAATTTCAAAGTTATGTTACATAACATTCTTTGAACATTTGGAAAATAATTAAAAATTTAATTTAAATATATTTAAGTTATTTATCTGAGTATAACTTTTAAGGTATTGATTACTGAAGTTTTTTCTGTGATTATTGAGAGAAATAGTGGAACATTTGATAAACAGACATAATTCTATTCTAACACTTGGATTATTTAAATTATGGCGAATGAATGCCTTATGCCTTATTTTCTGCGAACTACACATTCATTTCCTCAATCACTAAATATTCTTCATCTCCTAAATCACTAAAATTAGAATAATTGAGGATTCATTTTAGACTTAAATTGTGATAGTTTTGATGGCTTGAGGGTTCGTAAAGAGTTTCTTAATCCTCGAAAGGCCTCTAAAATGCCAATTACTCTATCTTTCTGTTTCAAATCTCATAACTTCGTCACTAAACTAATCATTTTTCAATGTTTAAATCACTCTTTCAGTTGAATTTAAAATTTGTAATAAAATTATATTTATTGGCTTTTCATTGAATATATAAATCAGTAAAAAGCCTTAATTAATGTTTAAATCCCCAGTTAAACTCATTCCAAATATGGTGAAGTTGAATAAATTTTAGGGGAAATTAAATATTCATTTTGGATTTTAAGTGTTTCTCGAGAAAACTATTCCCAAAATAAGTTAGTGTTGAGCTTTTGAATTTTGTAATAAACTTTTATTTTTGGATTTCAATATGAAATGTACAGTAATGTGAAATTGTGAAGTTGTTTATGTGAAATTTTTTGATGATTTATAGAAGTTTATATCTGATACTACTGTAGTATTATAAAGTTACCTATATAGATTAACAGGCTTTCTTTGCACTACAACTTATCTGCCAAAACTTTAATGTTAGCAATCAATTAGAATAATTCAATTTTTTGTTTTCATTTTTCAAAATTTCAAAATTAAACAAGAAGTATATTTTCCGAGAGCTAAAGATTGAGGTCCAAATTCTCAAAGATCGTTACTGAAAATTTTAGACTAATTTTTCCGATCATTATTCAATGCGTAAAATTAGTACCCAATCATTGATTCTTCATATTTGAATCAAAATTTTTAAATGTTTGGTTACAAAAATCCTTTTATGATTTTTATACTGATAGGCATTTGGAATGTCGAATGTCTTTTAATTATTGAATTTTATTTGTTGACAATGTCTGTATGTCTTAACAAATAAAAATCTTGAATTCGTTTTATACATTTTTATTGTTCTGACGGGAATAAAATAATTAGTGGTCGTAATTCTCAAGTCTAACTATTTTTAGATCAATCGAAACACTGATTGTTGACCACTAATACCAAGCTTTTATGGCAGACACTTATTATCAATATATTTTACTTTTTTATTATTTGAATAAAACCTTATTTTATTTAGTTATAAAAGTATTCTAATTTATTTGAGTCTAAATTCATTTATAATTAGTTATTATATCTTGAGATTACATTCCATTGATTTATTCTTGAATATTCATCCCATTAAGAAAAAGAAAGTTCTGTTGTTTTAAAAATATCTATTTGAACGGTTGGTTACATTTTGTGATTAAACAGTTTCGATAAGATTAACCCGCATTAATCAGATCAGTAAAATGCAAATATATTTATTTGACAAAAGCTCTATCATCAGCCCTATCAATAGTGTTCTTAATAAGTTTTCGTTAAATAAATATCATTTTCTTCTCTTAATCTGATTGATGCGGGAGTTTTTAGCCAAACCTAAGATTATTATATATTTTTTTGGAGAAAATGTGTACAACTTTATTAGTTATAGTAAATCCTGTTGAGTTTTTTCTGTTATTTCAACTTTATCTAGCATTTAATTTATTTCTATCAACTTTGATCGTCAATTCACTGTTTTTTGTCTACAATTTTTTATATCTTTAGATAATATTAATCCTATTGTAACTAAAAATTGATGTCCTTTATTTACCACCAGAATCACAATCTTTCAAAAGTGATATTTTTTTTAAAGTAAAACCTATGAATAGTTTATATTCAAAATAGTGACTAAAATAGTTTGATAACAAACATGAACCAATAGAATGAATTGAGAATTTTTTTAAATTAAATAATTAAAAGAAACACCAAATAAGGTGATACTTCATTAATTATTGACAGAAAATTTTAAATTGCACTCAACTAATTGTGACTAATCCTTGATTCAATAAAGCCAAAAGTCTTATCACATGCCTCTGTTAAATAGCTACCAATCGAGCTTCAGTTGATGTGTATTTTGTATCCTCTTCGAGATTATCTCTGACATACGAATCAATATTGGATGTTTAAGACTAAATAAAATAGATTTAGTTTCAGTACTATAATAACTCAGTATTTATAAAGTTTAACTAATTTGTAATTCTTTGATAAAAGTTCTCATTTGGTTTATAAATAGAGTTTTATTATTGGATTTTTGTAGGTAATCAATGAGCTTATATAATACTATACTTGAGTTTCAACTATAAAAAAACTGCTTCTAAACTGCGCTTCAATTGTCAATTAATATCAACTATCGGTTACTGTTAGTGTCTTTTATAGAGTTCAAGACAATACTTCATTTCTGTTTCAGTCACAATAATTCAATTTTGTCAATATTGTCATCAATATTTTCAAAAATAATTTCAAGCAAAGAATTTGTGAATCCTATATTTGATTAAAAAAATTTGTCTTCAGTTTCTCCTTCAGCGGAAAAGTTTGTAATAACTTTATTTGACGCCTTTTGAAAAAATCAATTGTTTTGCAATTATAGTTGACTTTAACTTCTTTTAATAAAATAATAAATCAATTTTGAAATGCTTGTAAAATTGAATTATTAGTATTTCTGAACTCAATTTTAAACTTGAATTGAAGTTCTGTTTCAGAGATGAGAGTTTTGATTTAACAATAATTTTATAACTCATTCAATAAGTTAAAGTCAAAAGCCATATAACAAACATTAGTGAATATATTGCGTACTTTGAAAGTCAAATATTTGAAGTTATGTTCGATCAAAATACATATTTCATCGCTATTTTCAGACTCAGGATATATTCCGAAAAATTGTTTATTTTTCTTTTATTGAATAACTTTTCATATATTTGTCTAAAATATAAATAAGTCAAAATAGGTCTTCATTCTAAAAAGTATTGATCAAACGCTTGAATTTCATGATAAAAACACAGAATTTATTTCCAAAATTAAATTCAGACTAAACTTGAAAGAAACCAAATATTTATATTATGATCTTTTCAAATATTCAATTTAATAAATAAATTGAAAAAGTAATAATATGTATACAACATAATAAAATCATATCTGAATAAACAAACAATTTTGTTTTGTTTCGGTAATATAAATATAAATTCTCTATTTATAGTAAACTATTTTTAGATTGTTTATCAAAGATTATCTTAAATAATAATAGTTTATTAGCTGTCCTTAAATTTTTCGATGCCGTCAAACAAGTGAATAGTGAATGTTTTCAATACTAAGTCAAGTGAAATAATCAAAGAGTCAAAAAATCCTTCAGATCAGAGGTTGAACTCAAATCTGACTTTATTTAACTTAACTTATTATAGAAAGCAATCACTATTAATAGAACTTTTTTCCGTTAAGCTTTTCAATAAAAGCATTAAACAAAAGATATTCTTGAATCTACAAAAGGATAAATATTTTATTGAAAAAAGACTTTTGAATTTTTTTTAAAAAAAAGCACATAAAAAATTATAAATAAAGTATGATATAATATAATACATAAGTTATTATTTATCAACTTTTTCTGTACAATACGGGAGTGATATATGATGGGCAGACATTCCAACACTTATCGAGTGATTTACAGTTAAGTCGTTTTATGGGAGCAAAACTGTGTGAATTTATTTATTTATTTGTCTGAATGAAAAAGATTTCATTTAATTAATTGACTCAATAAATTATTATAGTAATAAAAATTCAGAACTTGTGTAATGTTTATTAATTTGAACGAAAAGTGAGTTTAAATATTTTCTACTGTATCCATATTTCAGATTCCAAGCATTGCTATCTGTATAAGTTGGTTGTCTGGATAGTTGTCTTTATCTGTATGTACAGTATATCGGAATAAAATAAAAATTATGTTAAAATTATCTAAATGTGAAGCGTACTGAAAGGAGAAACATTTTCACCAAAAAAGTATGCTTTGATGAAATGAATTCATATGTTAAAAAAGTTGATATCAGATTCATTGGGTTGTGAATCGATCAAATGTTGTCAACTGAAGCCACACCTAAGCTTGATATTTAATATAATAGTCTAGAAAATAGTAAAAAATGAATTATTGAACCTTAAAAACGGAATAGAAAGAGATAACTAAGATATGAGTACATTGAGAATAATGTGCAGAATATGAATGCAAAAACACTGCACTGCACGCAACTACTGGTTTGTCGTAAGAAATATAATGTTATACTGTATTGTTGAAAAAGTTTGTTGAAGCGCATGCGGCCATGCGTTCGGTGCACTCAAACTAATGAATAGATATGCTTTTGGAAAGTTATGTGCTCCAAATTGAGAGTACAAGTAGTATCAGAGGATATAAACCAAACTGTGGTGCGAACAGTCTGAAGAGTAATACTGAAATTTTTTGACAAGTGCCCCATAAGTAACATTTATTACATCAGTTTTTCTCAATGCAATTCAGGATATGATATAACTATCATTAGTTTAACTTCAAAGTAGTCCTGCTTTTATCTAATATTCTTCACACGGACTGTAGGACTACTATTGTAAACTTGAGCTGTGAATAACTCCCCGAATAGTAATGTGTTTTCTCAACAATCAGAATCCCTTCAAAATGTGATGTTGTGTTAGAGACCAAACTCAATAAACCTGATGGCAGTCGCGGAACAGATTGACTAAAGGATAATGAATCCTCTTTTGCCAGAAATAAAAATAGTTGTGTTGTGATCTATTGATATATGTATGCGTTGATGTGTTTGTATTTGAAACCAGCACATTATCATCACTTGGCTTACTTTCACTACGCTTTTGAAAAGTTCTTCGTGCTGTTTGTCTCCCCTGGCGTTCTCTTTTTCCGTGTATTCCATTTAGCCATACATTTGGCACTACATTCGAGGCTTCGACCGAGTCTTCTTTTATTCACTATTTCTTTCACTCACTTTTTCTATCATATTCAGTGAAAGTCAGGTTCCGGTTTCACTTTACGGTATTTGACACCTTAAGATAACTTCAACATTAACTATACATCTATTGTCGCTAATTTGTCACAACTAGAGACACATCGACATAAACTTCATAATTTAAGTCAAACCAACCGTTAGAAACTTTTTTCGTTCAAAAACAAATATATTCGTTATATTATATCACATTTTTATGAATAACGAATGCTTCGTTTGTTGATGAGTAATCTCTAGAAAATTGTAACATTTTAATGAAAATAACATGAAATTAATTTTTTCGCCACAACTCATATCAGACTTTAATCAGTCGTTAGACAACTTTGTGCTTAATATTCGCAAAACTGTCGGCTTATCTGTTGAGAGCGTAAGATTTATTGTAACTTTAGAGTAGAATAAACTATTCTATGAGCAATTTATACGTATAGTATGTAAAATTGGTGTTAGCTCTGAATGCATATTACTATTAAAGAAGTAACACATAGTATAGAAATATATTAATATAAATATCAGTGAAGCGCTTGAATCCACTATATTTGTTGCAATGCAAATGAAAGCCATCAACAAGCGTTATCACTCTCTTCGATCTGGACATACCATTACTTTTGATTGTTATAATTCTTACACTATTACCATCCTATAAGTTCGACAAGTGTGCGTATAATCAACGATTATAAACGCTTATACGCTTCTGTGCATTGTATGTACACTTCATAATTTCATATCTGAATCTTAATGCTTTTGTCATTATCTACAATAAACTTCTATTATATTGTACAACAATATTCGACAACAACTCAAATTATTTCACGAGCTGTTTCTCAATCAAAGTGCTGTCAGCGATGGTGTTTAGCACTAGTGATGAGTACTATAAGCAGCACATATTAGTTCGAACAACATGTGAAATAATTCAATATTAGTATTACAACTGTTTTTCAATATTTTTCTAAATATTACTAAAGCTATGCAGAGACTCCGTGAGACCTTCCGGAGACGTCAGCCAACACTTGAACAACAGGCTCAACAACAACATCAACTTTTGATAATTCAACAGCAAAGACAACATCAAGAAGAACTTCAGAGACAGCATGAGATTCAAGTTTCACAGCAGTGCGAACAACTACAACCTCAGCCAGAAATCAATCAGAATTTGAATCAAAAGAATGATTCATTGAATAATGAAGAAGAGGTATCAGTTCAACAAATTACTCTCAGTGTCCCTCAAGTGGGACAACATAACAAACAAAGATCTGTATCGTTCGATGAAATCAGATTAAAGGAGTCAGTTATCAGTATAGATAATAACTCAGATTCAAATAACTCGAATTCATTAGACATACCAGAAACTGCTTCAAGAAGTATTAGGTCACGATCATTCGATTCTGCGACTTCACGAGCCATTAACAATACAGAGCTTTCGGCTACAACTAACAGTTCTTTACTCGATGTTCCGAAATGGAAATTATTAATAAGAAGATCATCTTCTGGCTCTTCCAGCGGCAGCGGTGCTGCCACGAGCTCAGCTGTTGGCTATTCAGGTGCAAAAGATTGTGTTCATTGCGCTCTAATGGAAGAGTATTTGAAAAGAACAATATCTCCTCCGCCATCAAATTCAGGCTCATTTAGCTCTGAAGGCTCGTCAGCAGCTGGTGATGATAGTGATGACAAAGATATATCGGAAGTTGACAGAAATGGATCGGCTCTCTGTTCATGTTCAAGTTTGGGTGAAAATGACGACTTCTTTGAAGCCGAATCAATTGAGCCATTAGAAGGATTGCCAATTGTGACACTTTGTCCACCTCCTGATATTACAGAAATACATATCCAAGTAGAAGATGACGACAGTGGAAGTGGTATTACTGTCGTGTCATTAGAAGTGCCAGTTTTGTCAAATTCAAAACAAGTGCGTTCAGCTTCTGTTGATTCACCGTTTCTTTTACAAGTGCCCAAAAGAACTGACATTGAAGACGGAGAAACAGCACCAAAAGCACAGAGGTCTCGATCTGTTGATATAGTATTGCCGACAAACCCAGGCGGGCCGTATCTAATTGTTCCACCGCATAGGCATTCGCCAATTACAACTAAGTAAGATCTATCACAACATATCCATTTTGCTGTCTATTATTCTCGCACTTGAGTTCACTTACTTTTTAGTACTCTAAAGATGCTTCGAATGCATTATATGTAGTATTAATACTATTAAGAAAGGAGATTGCATCAAAAGCATCAAAAACCTAAGCTTTTGCTCTATATTTTGTCCTTAAATCCTGTAAATGACACCATTCTAGCCAACAGAAAGCGTGTCTGGCATTAGATTTTATTTCAGTTTAGATTTAAGTCTTCTAATGCCTAACTCGATACGGAACTCAACTCTTATCTAAGATTCCATAATAATTCTTATTGAATAATTCTTGTTCACGAGTGTTCTATTGAAAAGTGTGGCATTTCTTTTCACACTCGGTTCAGATCAAACCAAAACTGATTCGTTAAAATCGTAGGTGACTCTGTTTAAGTGACTTACTCTTTATTTTCTACATTTTGCTTTACTTTCTGTCAAATAAGCTTTTCCTCCAGAGTTTGAAATATTGATTTTCTCAGAGCTTTTTGATAATATCACACTATGTATACTATTCTCTGCTTTTACTTCACTAAAGTTACCTTGACTTGACTCTAGACTTATACTTCCACTGCTTTACTATTCAGAATACTTTGCAAAGCTTACATGTATACAGTTGTGTATCATTTCACTCAATATATTGTATGTCTTTCTTAATAATCTAAACGTTTTTACAAAAAGTTTCAAAACATTACTTGAATTAAATTAAAATTTATTCAACAAATGAAGCTCTAACTAATACTTGAGAGATAAATCTTATAAGTCTGAATACTTGTAATTCCTAGTATATTCTAAAATAAGTTCTGTTTGAACTATTTTCTGCACGATAAGTTGCAATTCATTAAGAAAAATTATTTTTTCATGAAGTTTATTGATAAATGATGTTGACATTTGAATGAACTCATACTTTAAGTTGAAGTTAATTTCTATTATTCTTTCATATGTTGAATAAAACACCAATGAATTCGTAATGCATTTACGATGCATGGGATGAAAGACTCATTATTTGATTCATTCAAATTTTATTTCTTTAGATCATTGATTTGCAACCTTTTTTGACCCGCGTACCACTTTGAGAAAGGGGAAAAATAGGTATTTTTCAAAACTCAGAGCTCTATATTTTTGATTTGATCTTTGATTCGTAACGATTCTGAATCTGAAAGCTGAAGCGTACCACTTACTGATCTGCGTTCCACCGATTGAGAACCGCTGCTTAAGATCTGGTTTTATTAGATTAGACTATAAGAGAAAACGTTCGGTATAAGGTTTTCTAATGTTTCTTTCTTCTTCTTTTCTGAATTGATTTGAAACCTTGAATTACAAACCATTCCATCCAACATAAGTCACACTTTAACTTATGAGTTTGACTTAAGTTTATTTAGAAACGTTAGCACAACTTTCAACACAAATTTTGAGCCTGTTTTCAATTAGTATAGCCTAAAGGTATTCTGTATAACAATAATAGACAAAGCAGAACATTCGCCAACTCAATGACTTTAATTGAAATTCTATATTTACTCAACTATTGTTTAGACAAAAAGTATGAAATAGAAATCCTTTGATGAAATTTTCAACTAATAAAGACAATTGGATTTCATTCTTTCTTGAACTAATCCATGCATTAGAATAATAGATAAACAAATAAGAATTTCCACATCGATTAATTGCCAATTATGCTCGCATTGTATATGCAAAATGAAGTCTCATATGAAAGAATAACAATCTATTATTTTATAATAAATTATAGTACAAAAATAGTTGTATTATTCTTTTATTGCAATAAAACAAAGCTTTCACGAAATAATAAACTATAATTACTAGTATGTGGTGTTTTCAAGTTTGCAAAACTTATTACGAGTTTATATTTCAATTTCAGTGTTAGTTTCACTAATTTTCTCAATTTTTAATCTATTTGAACGATTCAAACTGAATAATTATCCAATTTCCAGATATAATTCAGTTTAAGCTTTGTTCCAAACTTTTCTAGTTTATTCAATGAGTATAGACTATTCGTATTCCTATCCAGTGTTTACTAGACTCACTTATCAGCTCTATTTTATTGTTTTACTAGCTATAAGCCCGTTCAGAAGAACGGAAAATATCAAAAAACAAAGATTTTGTATAGTATTGCTTTCAGTTCGATCCTGGCAGGGGATAGTATTTTTTGCTAAAATTAAATTTTTTTTTTGATTTTTTTGAAAAATGAATAGCCAGTGCTGCACCTCCTGATCATACTGATTACAAATATGTAATTGGTTCGGGTCTAAAGTGTCCACAGTGAGAATGCATAGAAGGACAGACAGACAGACATACATATCTGCTCCTTATGCTCCTTATTATATAGATTATTATATAGATTATTATATAGATATATAGATACTTACTATTCATTTAAGAAATATCGATGATATAAACTTATTTGTAAAATGTATTCTATTTGTAGACTGTATTTATTTTTGACTCATTGAGAAAGTTCAATGTTTCAAAAGACCTTAATTAACAATTAGTTTAATCGACTGATAAAACGCGTGAAAAGAGTCAAATTCAAACTTTTAAAAAAGCAATATTTTATGAATTTATTCATAAAAATCATTTATTTGTTCGTTCTTCGGAACTCATTCGTAATTTTGAAGTTTCAAAGCTAGTAATCGATAGAAATGATGAGTTTTATTATAAGTTAAGTTATTTCGTAGAAAGAATTATTCAAAAACTTGTACCCACTGCTCAATAACTAAAAAAGCACATGTAAAGTAACTTATACTCAATGACATATTTAAGTTGGATAGCAACTAGAGTAAATGATGCGATAAGGATATATCTAAGGGACAATTGATATATCAAATTTAATATATATAAAAACAAACGCAAGTGCAGCGAACGTACATGTATTTATATGTAAATGTTATAGTAAACAAACCCTTAAGATTGATATCCAGTTATCAATGAGTTATTTTCGGTTGCTATCCATCATCAAGTTTATATATCTTTAGATTATCGAAATTTCTGAAATGGATAGTGAAATAATAGGCATAAACTCAATAATCTTAGCATATATTTGAGGTTAGCTTAATTTTTACATAAAATATGTATGAGTTTAAGTGTACTTTAATATGGAAAATTCACATTTACATAATTTAAAGCAAGTTATTTAAGTTCAAAATAATATAAAGAATAACTCGAATAAATTATTTGACCATCACGACCTATCTGCTATCGTAATTTTCCATATCAAAGTACTAATGCTTTTACATTATAATATTTAGTGAGCTCTTACGAAAATCCAGGGATTTTACTTTTTTAACTTCACATTTAAAAGTAAATTTATTAGAATAGTATTACAGTATATCAAAGTTATAACATGGTTGAGACGGTATAGCCATTACATATTCAGATATCCAATAGAAAAATTAGAGCGCTTTCAAACATAAAGGATTTTTTTTCTAAAATGTTCTTCTATTCATTAATAGATACAAAAAATCAAAGTTTAATTCAATTTGTTTTGTATTATCAATATTAAAGTTTATTTATTTATATTTTAGAAGAAAATCCTTTATGTTTGAAAGTGTTCTAATTTTTCTATTGGATATCTGAATATGTAATACCATCTCAACCATGTTAAGCACATATGAATAGTTTTAATCTTATAAATTTATAAGTGCTCTGCAATGCACATAACTATTAAACTTCTAATACCTCTCTATTGAATGTGTAGAGGATTTTCAAAGGAAAAGTTTTTTCAATCAATAATACGAAAAAATTAGTGCTCAGTATCGGGTCTAGAGCTTTGATCGTAAATTCTGGAATCTCAAAATTGATTTCTATGAATGTTATCGCTCTATTTGATGCTTATTTTAGAAAAAATATTATTTTCAAATCTAATTTATGAAGTTTTAATATAGAAAATAAAGTTAGTTTGAAATTATGAAACGAAAATTATTGGATAAACGCTTATTTTTAAATAAAAATTGCAACCACTTAATGCTTTGCAAGTTTAAAAACACTTAGAACTAAACAATTAAATGTTTAAAAAATAAAGTTTTTAATGTTTTTGAAAATAGAAAAACAGTCGAGACTCGAGTCTAAAAGCATTTCTCGAAAATACCGACCACTAGAAAAATGCTTCCTATGTAAGCATTGAGCCATTTCTATGATTTGAGTAGAAATAAACTTTTATAATCTGTTATTTTTGGCGATCTCCTAAGTGTCAAAATAACTTAAGTCAAAGAGACGCTTAACTTTTGAATGTCACACTTTTTCAACATTTTGATCATAATGTTAAGCTTAATGTATAAGGACTCGTGGCTAATACTTAATCCTCAACCTTATGAACGGTAATAATTGAGTTCAATTCATATCATAATTTCTAATACAGAATGATATACCAAATGACGCTTGAATTCATATCGTAAATGATTCTGAACTGAACTGATAATACAATGATTGCCAAATATTTCGCTGAGGATTTAGCAGTTAAATCGTTTGGAAAGATTTTGGTTGAAATATTTATAGAAATAGTGCTTATAATCTTTATACTGCTATAAAAAAGAAAATGCAATTTAACTGCTCTAAAAAGAATGTTTGAATTAAAGTATTTCGTGCAATACTTTCTCAATTATCAGATAACAGATGTTCACTCAGTTCAGACATTAGATTTCTTCTAATATGCGAATTCTCATCAATAGAGTAGAGTTTCTTCAGAATAATAAATTCTAAGCCATCAGATTAAAAATAGGTGTTAATGTAAAAACCGAGTATAGTTAACATTCCGTTCAATATTCAAGTGGAAAAAATTCTGAATCAATTCATATATGAATGCATAATGAATACATTTCTAATATAAACTCAAATTTTCTTGCATTCGTTTTGAATATTGATTTGTATTATAGCTTTACTTTTCAAATAGATTTCTTGTGCAGGAAATACATGCCTTTGTATGAAAATCTGAACTCTGGCTATAAATATCCAAAAGTTTTATAAACATATAACTCAACGCGTTAGAAATTATTCTGATTTTTTAAAACATTTATTCTATTTAACGAATAGTTGCAGTACTTGTGGTTTTGTTTTGCAATATATTTAATGCATATTTTAGAGGATTGAGAGTTTTGAACTCATTTTTCAAAAAATTCATGTGCTTAAAGACACGTTTCTCTCTTGATTTTGCTCTTCTCTTAAATTCTAATCAAAGTAAACTTCAAACTATTTTATATGTTTCATGTGTGACGTCTTTAGTTTGCAGTCTTATCATGTGTGGTCTTATGACGCTTTCAAAATCACTCTGAGTTAAAAGCCATAAATTTAAATTTATTTTCATGACAAACGCCAATTTTTTATAGCTCTCTAACTTTCAAAAAAAATAAAAAATAAATTCTGAATTTAATACTTAATTTATGTGACGGAGACCTCAATTAGAAATATTCAACAACAACAAAATGATTCCATTAATCTTTTGCATTTAATTGAAAATTAATTCGAAATTAAAGAAA
>JAQFZT010001974.1:0-12999 GCA_034696325.1 Camisiidae sp. | reverse complement strand
ATAGTTCTAAGTAAAGACCTCCATAAGTAAATAAAGTTTACAAAATGCAAATATCACACAATCTTTTGGCTTATCTATACCTTTATTGTAGTGACTCATCTTAATATTGTATTTATAGGATTTCACACCTATGAAGAAAACTTCCATTTCATAAGATTTAACTCATTTAATTTGGTTTGAGTCAAACGAATATAAGGTGAACGTTTGCACACCTGCTCTTTGTATTCAAACAAATCAAACATTTTACTAAAATTTAGTGTTTTAATAATTAAAACGTTTTATTGTATTGGAAACATAGAAAAATTGATTAAAACTTTTAATTTGGGAAAATTTTCGACTAATAAAAATCACTATCATTTTTGAGATTCTCAATTTTTCGGTATTTAATTCACTTCAATTAATTATAAGACTGATTAAAGTTGAATTAAAATTAAAGACTCGATTGCTTAAGAGCACACTATTGTAATTGAATGAGTTTTTGAGCGCTCAAAAACAACTGAAAAACAACGATAAAAACATTTAATACCAAATTTATAATTTAGGAGTTTATGAATACAATGTAACAAAACTGTAAATAAGTAATTAATTGTAATGAATGAGCTAACTAATCAAACCCACTGTTAATACTTATATTAATTAAAAGTAAATGAAAAGTTAAATTAATAAAGGATTTGATTTAGATTTAATATAAATAAGAAATTATTAGAATTGGTTAGTATTTTAGCAGTACCATAACTACCAATTTATGTCGGTGGGGGGCTATGGGGGGCAAAACATCAGATTAAATATTATTGAGCTAAGCATGTCTGGTGAGTCTAAAACTTGCACTACACTTGAGAAATGAGTTATTTGGAAATAGCTGTTTAACAATCGTGTATTTTAGTAACACTAGTGTTAGTGTGAAGGCTGTTAACCAAATGGATGTTAACACAAAGCATAGAGAGAAAGAGCAACAGCACAGAGAGAGAGAGAGAGCACAGTTGAGAGATTCGATTCAATACTGTTGTGAAGTGCTTGCAATGGATATAAGGAACGAACGAGACTTAGAAAGAGAATAGAGTGGAGTCTAAGTAGAGCTTCGTTGCGATTGATTCACAACAAACACAATGAATTTTCTTGTAATGGTTTGATGTTGTGCTCAAATTGTGGACTAGTCTTTAATTATAATTATGTTAAACAATGGATTTATTTATTATTGACATAAACACTACTTATCTGTAAGTATTTATTTGTGAATTATGTTTTTAAAAATTGATTTTTGATAATAAGTATACATTGAATGCATTAATGGTTTTGTGTTATGGTTTGAAAAGAACTGGGTTGTAGTCGTAGTCGTAGTTCAATACTATATAGCATAACAGGCAGTAGAGTCTAATGCTCTGCTATCAGATAGTGTATGTATGTGTATATGTATGTGTATATGTATGTGTATATGTATGTGTATATCTATGTGTATATCTATGTGTGTGTTATGTCTTCTCTCTACTACTACAGGGGTTCCCAAACTTTTGCCCCCTCTGTACCACTTTAAGAAAGGGCAAATTTGCGTACCCGTACATCCCGTACATTTTTTCAAATCTTCGATTCAATATTATTCACTTCATTTTTATCATATGAGTTAACCATTACTTAACCCTTTGCAAGATGATAACCTGTACGTAACCCCTGACACTCTTCCGCGTATCATCGATTAGTTACCTCTACTCTACTCTATAGTAGTATTGAATGTCTTGCTCTGTGATCCTCTCCCTCTCTCTTGTAATGATTCATTCTCTATAGTAGTAGTATTTAAATATAGAAACAGACTCTCAGATACTTCTAAGATATGATTAGACAATATATAATTGGAGAGCAATAGGCAATAGTCTATTTAATACCTGCAATAGTTTGGTTGGTATACTATATAGTGTATACAATTTCTTTGTTGTTCTGATAGGTTGAGGCGTAGCCTTCGTCGAGCATTGACAGAGTCAGAGCCAGAGTCATCGCCAAAAGTATGCCCCTCTCGCGTACGAGGTCATTGATCGCTAACATCAACGGTGCACCGAATGACTCATTCTTACCAAACATTTCAGACAAAACTAGTAACAAGACTAATGGTTCCATTCTTTTACCGCCAATTACTAAGACATTCACTTTTGCCGGATTTAAAGCTAATAGAGAAATAGGCGTTGACTCGCAATCACAACAACAACAAACACAACATCAGACATACGAAGACCAGCAACACATGCACTCTAATGGAGAAGTGGTGAGTCTACCCCGCGCTTCGGTCCTAAATAATCAACTGCCAGAAGTGAGTCCAACTTCAGGATCCATGTCTAACGAAGACATTGATAAGAATAGTGTGATCTCTACTAATGGAGTCAAATCGAAGCCTTTAGTGGTAACTCCAGAACAGGTGATGAAGTTGTACGCATATAAACTGACGCCTTATGAACACCACGAGATTTTCGGGTATTCGCAGATCTACTTTATTGGTGCCAATGCTAAGAAGCGTCAGGGAGTAATCGGTGGGCCCAATAATTGTGGTTATGATGACGAACACGGATCTTATCTTCACGTTCCCCACGATCACATCGCTTATAGATATGAAATGCTTAAAATCATTGGAAAAGGAAGTTTTGGTCAAGTTATCAAAGCTTATGACCACAAAACACAACAACACGTGGCCTTAAAGATGGTACGAAACGAGAAACGGTTTCATAGACAGGCGCAGGAAGAGATCAGGATTTTGGACCACATGAGAAAACAAGATAAAGATAATTCAATGAATATAATACATATGTTCGAAAACTTTACATTTCGTAACCATATGTGCATCACTTTTGAACTCTTGAGTGTTAATCTCTATGAACTGATCAAAAAGAACAAATTTCAAGGATTCAGTATTCAATTGGTCCGAAGATTTGCGTATTCAATACTCCGATGTCTCGAAGCCTTGTATAATAATAAGATAATTCATTGCGATCTCAAGCCTGAAAACGTTCTGCTCAAACAGCAGGGGAGGAGTGGCATCAAAGTCATAGACTTCGGTTCGAGTTGTTTCGAACACCAACGCGTCTACACTTACATTCAGTCGCGTTTCTATCGCGCGCCAGAAGTCATTCTCGGAGCTAAATATGGAATGCCTATCGATATGTGGAGTTTAGGCTGTATTTTAGCTGAATTGGCCACTGGTTATCCTCTACTCCCGGGTGAAGATGAATTTGATCAGTTGGCGTGTATTATAGAACTGTTAGGAATGCCTCCTCAGAAACTACTCGACCAATCGAAAAGAGCCAAGAACTTCATCAGCTCTAAAGGATATCCAAGATATTGTACGTCCACTCCTTTATCTGATGGAAGTGTCGTTATAAATGGTGGTCGATCGAGACGGGGCAAAATGCGTGGTCCGCCAGCATCTAAAGAGTGGTCATCAGCTCTCAAAGGGTGTGATGACGAATATTTTATTGATTTCATTAAGAAATGCCTTGAATGGGATCCCTCGACACGAATGACTCCATACACGGCTTTAAGGCATTCTTGGCTTACAAGACGACGACTGCCGCGTCCGCCTCAAAATAGTGATAATTCAGCTGTGAGTGAATCCTCGCCTGTAAGACATCATCAGACAACTAATTCTCATCATAATAATTATCATTCAACTAATAATAACACAACTATTGCTACTACTAATCGGGTCAGAAAATCAATGGTTGACGAAGTATTACTTGGAGAAAGTGATGGCACGTATTTGACAAGAATATGGGACCCAAACAAACCTGAAGGCGGTTCTACTTTAGGCCGAAAGGTTGAAAGGAATGTGAGAAAGGACTCCAGAATTGTTAACTCAATTAATAATAAATTACATAAAGAGAAAGTGTGCGTAGAAGACAATGTTAGTAATGGTGGTGGTAGTGGTCAAAATGGAAGAACCAATACGTGGTCTAATGAGGGATATCTCACTGTTATTAGATTTAAATGATGACGAGTTTAGTTATAGTGAAGTGAAATTTAGTGTTTTTCCGCTTTTTTAAACTAAACAAAACATAAACAAAATTACTTATCATGTATTGAGTGTATTATGAAGTGAAATAATTTAAAACGCATTAGTAATTGATGTTCAGCTCATTTGTTCATGTAATCATTGGTCGTAAAAGTTTTTGCTCTACTGTTTCATCATTAACACAAAACTATCGCAATTTTGTGATCTTCTTTTGCAGTTATTGTTTAATAATAATAATAATTTTTATTTAGATTCTATTTACATCACAAGGATTTGATAACTCTTCAAACCCTTTGTATCCAAACGAAAGTTTTTACAATTTATTGAATATATAAATTAGTAATAATACTATGTGTAAAATCTTTATCAATTTCATATTCAAAAATTGAGAATTTGTTCTCATTTCTTATAGTTTTAGGTAAATTATTAAAACACATTTTGCACTACAGTATTAAATATTGATTTGTCACTCAATATGTATGTTGAGTCAGATATTAGTATAGTTTCTACAAGACTTAGTGTATTATTCAATATAACTCAATCTCATTCTCATATTTATTAATTATATTGGATTTGGTTTACATATTTCAAATGTGCCATTTATTCAATATTTTTCACAATTTTCTTAAATTTTTCAAACAAAAAATCTAAATCTCTGTTCATAACTTATTTACAAAAACATTTTATTGTTGATATGTTTTGTTACTATATTTAGTATTTTATTGATTTTGATACAGTCGATCCCCATTATTACAAAATTCGATTAAAGCAACCAATTTTGAAAGCCCCGGCCAGGGATGTTTATCAGGCCACTTAAGTAGTCGAGTGGGCCAGTTAGACCTAAAAAAAGTCAGCTTTTTCGGGTTAGACATAGGTCCACAAATGTCGGGCGAGTTCGAGTTTGAGGAGTCAGCTCGAACCCCACAACCTATTAAGTGTAACAATAAAAACTTAATGTTGAAATGCATTATTACTACATCGCTATGCTCTTGGCTCGTCTTTACTATTAAACATTTACAACGAACGTTTTTACTACAAAAGTGTTTACTTCGAAAGCGTCTTTACTACTACCTAAGGGTCATTTATATATAAAAAGTGTGGATACGATCAGCAGTATTCGAGTTTGAAAGTCGAAAGTTGAATATCTTGAAATTATTTGAAAAATTCTTACCATGAAAACTACACAGGATAAAATTATAATCTTTTCATGAGTGGTGGTGGAACAATGATTTTTACAAACTTAGTGCACCGATTTTTTCCTCAAACTCCTAAAATATTGGAATGTATTGGAAAATGCATTTAATTGTATCAGTCCCTTATTTAAACATTTATTTTGATTTGAAAATATTTGATTTGAAAATATTTTGAACAAGTACCAGGTGTTCAAAAAAGGTTCACCTTTCACCTCCGTATAAAGTCGAAACCTACATATCACTTCCCTAGTAATTAGTTTAAAATTCATTGTATTCACTCATTTTAATCTTATCTTATTTTGTGCTTCATTTATCATAATTTTTTATCTTTTTAAATAATACGATAAATTACGTGAAACTTTTCAGAAAAACACATCTTTTCTTTTATTATTTTTTGTTAATTGAATATAAGATTTTTGAATTTATTAACAATTGATTTCGCGCATCATTTCACAACACATTGAATTTATTTTTAGGTGCCTTTTTAAGACACTAATTTGAAACTTTTGGTAAGGCTTAAACTTATTTTTATAGTTCTGAATTAGTGTCTAATAAAGGCAACACTAAAAAAATTCAATGTGTTGTTTTATGACAATTGTAATTTAACCAAAGTTTAGGTAACATTTATTCACTATATTTTTTGTGTTGGGGCCAAGTATACAAAAAGACAAAATTGAGTAGAATGTTAAGGGTACGGCTCCAAAGCCGAAGGAACCTACGCATAATGAATTTTTATATAGGTTTCAACGCTGAATATAGAGGAAAACATGTTTTCAGTTAATTTTCCTATCACTAAATTCGTGTTCAAGCAATCCCTGAAATCATTCATTGTTATGTCCCAAATAGGATATAAATAATTTCACGAAATAACAAATTGAAATAGAAGCTCAAGTCTACATTGATGATCGTTTGGGTATATATGGTTCGACTCCACTTGGGTGGGGATCATATATATTGAATATTATCGTCAGAAACTCAAGGGAGCGGAGTTATGGGGGTTTGAATTTCGAAATTCCGGAAATTTTTTAGGCCATATCTTCTCAATGGAAAACACTAGAGAGGCGTGGCCTAAATGATCGACTCCTCTTAGGGGGAACATCGATGTACTGAATGTCAAGTTTCTACAGTATGTTGAAGGGGCTGTGTTATAGAAATTTGAAAAATTAAGTTTTGCAAAAAAAAATTTCAATCATCTTTCTCATCAACATTTATTGAATTGCAAACTTTTTATATTAATACATTCATATTGAACTTAAAATGTCTTAAATAAACCTGAAAATGATTGTAATGCTGCCGGCCTTCGCCGACTCGGATGTTACCTGACTAATTGATATAAAGAAAATTTGATCGAAAACATCTATTTTAGATTTTGTGAACGTTTTGAAAAAATCACCAACATAGCTCAAATTGTGAACTTCCATTACTCAGCACCTTGTCATCATAGACACTTAATATTCTGTACACTGATGCCCACCCAAGACGAGTCCAACCATGTAAGCCACGCCTTTCTAGTGTCTTCCACTGAGAAGATATGACCAAAAAATTTCCGGAATTTCGAAATTCGAACCCCCATAACTCCGTCTCTTGAGTTTATGACGGTAGTACTCAATATATGTCGTCTACTATTCTTTTGAAGTCTTCAAATAATACAGGGTGTTCGTAAAAGAATGGTGGGGTTTCGAACTTGATTATGTAAAAAAATAAAACACATTTCATGCAATATTTTGTTTTATTAGGTTCAGCAACTCAAACAGTTTTGGTATAAACTCAATAAGTCTCAATATGTGCGCCATTTGTAGTTCTACACACATCCAAGCGATATTCGATTTCATTCCATACACGGCTGAGCATCTTCGGCGTTACGGTTTCCATAGCGGCGACGATTCTGTCTCTCTGGGGATATGTCAAGAACATTGTTTACTCTGAGAGAATACGAGATCTAAGGCATTTGAGAGACAGAATCGTCGAACACCCTGTATAAAGGCTTATGAAAAGTAAAATAAAATATTATTAGTCATAAAACATTTGAGTTTTTGAACTCTTATCTGTTAGAAAAAACCTCATTCAAAAACTTGAGCTTAAGTCTAAACTTTTACGAACTCTTTAAAACAATAATAAGTTTGTAAAAGTTTAAATTTGATATTAGTTTATATAGAAAATAATGATGAATTACTATCTTATTGACTCTCAATCATTCATAGCTCCAATCAATAGTATAATAAGAGTTGAGTTAACGAAAATTCAAATTGAAAATATTACAGACTGTCATTACTCAGTTATGAGTTGAAAATAAATATTTTTTATGAGCCTTTTTCTTATTTGAAGACTTGAAAAGAATACATTTTGAATAGTACGCCACATATATTATCCTCACCCAAGTGGAGTCCCGCCCCGAAGAGGAATGGAGTTGCCATATTCTAAACCGTGTCCATCGTTTGACTTTTAGATTCAATTTTGTATTCATTTATTCTTCAACAAAATATTTGATACATTTTTAGTTTGACAATAAAAACGCAATAAATATTATTTGAATAAATTTGTTTGAATAAGTATCGATTGAAACATTTTTCTAAGTGTCTGAGAATTAAACAAATGATATATTCTTTTATATTATTAAGAAAAGCTTGAGCTTCGCTTCGCTCTAGCTTTTACAATCACTGATTCCTTTATGAATAAGATTTAGATTATTTGAAGAAGAATGCAATAAAAATGGGATCTCGAAACATGGTTTTTATATTGGGTGTAGAAGCCTATGTAAAAATCGATTATACGTATGTTATTTCGGCGTTGGAACCGCTAATCATGTTCAGTTTCAGTCAAGATGACAAGCTATGCTTGAGCTGCACTATACTAACTGAGCTAAAGCTCGAAGGATTTCAAATAGGCTAATTGTAAGCTCTCAGCCTTGAGCTTCTTTTTCCCAATTTATTTGAAACCAGAGAATATGCTAAGTATTTGCAATCTTTTGAGGACAAATGGGATTGTATGGGACCGAACAAATATATAAATGGGTTTTTTTTTGAATAACTCAATCAAATTATTCATCAAAATATGCCATTTTTGCGCAAAGCTCAAGTTTAGGTCGTTAAGCTAGGAGCTCAAGCATTTCAAATGAATATGTCAGCATACTATGAGCTTTTTCTCAAAACACAAATATTATAAACATTTATGGATATTATAATAACTTATTTCGATTTTTTCAATAAAAATCAATAATAAGTCAACTTAAGATCTGAACGTTATTTATGTACACTATGATTATCTCAACACATGATATCATATCATTTAATGTTTAATGTTTAGGGTTTGGCATAAATTAATTTTATAAGTGATTCACTCAATTGTTTTCGTTCCTTTTAATGTAAAATAATTTCAATTTTCATCAATTCATTAAATAGTTTTAAACAAATACTAAAGTTTGAAAATTAATTTTCAAATAATTGATAATCAATAAGACTTTTGTCACGAATAACAGTCTGTTTTGTTTAATGACAATTATTTGTGACATAATTTTGATTTAATTGACAATACCTTCGATTGAAATTTGGATTGATTTTTAAAAATAATAAAAATGTTAGCATTAGTTAATCGTATACTCGATTGGCTGAAGAGTCTCTTCTGGAAGGAAGAAATGGAACTCACTTTAGTTGGTTTACAATATTCGGGAAAAACTACTTTTGTTAATGTTATCGCTGTATGTATTGAGTCATTCACTCATTTATTTATCTTTAAAATTGATAACAATTTTAATGAATTTTTTGATCCAAAAGTCGGGACAGTTTTGCGAAGATATGATTCCAACGGTTGGATTCAATATGAGAAAAGTGACAAAAGGAAACGTAACCATTAAGGTATCACTCATTGATTGTCCATAAGTTTAAGTGCAAATAATTAATTATTAAATTGAATTGATATAGATTTGGGACATCGGCGGTCAGCCCAGGTTCAGGTCTATGTGGGAAAGATATTGCAGAGGAGTTAACGCTATTGTGTAAGTAGTTATCAAAACAAACAATTGATTACCCATTATTTGTTTACCTCATTTGAATGTCAGATAATACTCAAGTATTTATTCAAGTTTCATCTCTTAGCCATTCATTCTTTAATTTCAATCAATTGCTTCATTGCATTTCATATAGAATTTTTCAAAGAAAAACAATATAAACAGTTCAATAAGTAGTGCCAATCTATTTATTATTAATCAATTTTTATGTCAACCGAAACCATAATTACAATATAGTCATTGAAAGACATATTATGAAAGCTTAAGTCCAAAATTTGATCACTTCTTTAACTAATTAAAAGTAATGATTTTTAATTTGAATATAATTTGAAAAATATTGAATTACAAAACATAAATAATTGTATATCTGATTAATTGGAATGAATTTAAATTATTATATTTGAAAATTGATTGATTAGTTATATGGTGGATGCGGCCGATCACGATAAAGTGGAAGCATCTCGTAATGAACTGCACAATCTATTGGAAAAGCCACAATTGGCTGGTATTCCTGTTTTAGTTCTGGGCAACAAAAGAGATTTGCCGAACGCTCTCGACGAAAAAGAATTAATTGAACAAATGTATGAATTATTCATTCAAACTCATATTAAAAACAAATCTATAGTTATCTAAATATTTAGGAATTTGGCTGCTGTTCAAGACCGAGAAATCTGTTGCTATTCCATATCCTGCAAAGAAAAGGATAACATTGGTAATGATTAACAATTTAATTCAATAGTTATTTTAATCAATTTTCCATTATATTCTCAGACATTACCCTTCAATGGCTTATTTCTCATTCTAAGTCTGGTTCGCGTTAGAGTTTAGTTTATCGATAACTTATACAGTATATAATAAAAATAACATTCTCTCAAATTCTTTTAATTTAGTTCTTATTCAGATCTGGAATTATAAAGTTTAAAAATTTATATCTAATTAAATTTAAGTATCAAATTATATTAAGTTCAAGTCATTACAGTATATTGTGGTTAACATTAAATGAGGATACGAAGCACGCGTTCCTTTTCATCGTTTACCAAATCCTAAACTTATTTACTTACAAAGTAAAACATTTTCAGATTATTCAATATTATTAGTGTTTAAATGTAACAATAATTGTAATTTTTACAGTTTACATAAAATTAAGGTTTCATTGTCTATAAAAATTATGTTTTAAAACTTTTAATCATTCCATCAAATAAAACGCCAAATAAAATAAGTATTAAAGTTGACGAAAATTAATAAAATACATGATATTCATAATAATTATCATAATGAACATTATTTTGTTGTCAAAGTTGTGGCACTACTACTTCAGTTGGGCTGTGTTTGTACGACATCAATACCAGTTTCTTCAAATTCTGGATGTGAGGCACTCGAGTGACTCGATGTCAATAATAATTCTGGATTTGATGATTCGTTCAAATAAGATATCTGTGAATATTGAAAGGGATATGATTCGAATGAAGGCAATGATGAATCCAATGAAACGAAAGTGACCGAAGGCTTTGGTATTTGGATTGTAAGCGGTTGTGCAGGAACTGAATCAACACCAAATTGATAGACATCACGCTTACGAACAATCATTCCTTTTTCTTCTTGCTCGAGCTGTCGTCTTAACCTCACCTGAGTTTTCAATACTTCTCTGCGTTCATCAATAATTCGACATTTGGGACAATTGCAGCTTTCGTTAGGACAGAAGTTTTTATGATTCTTTTTGGCAACTAATTTGTTATGATTTCGACATTTTGTACATTTTGGTTCACGTTTTTTAGCCATAGACAGAATTACTTCTTCATCCTTTTCACAGATCGTTAATTCGCCAGAATGTTGTTCTTCATCTAAATCATACGCACCTTTCGATTGACTTGTGGTCACTTCGATCTCTTGTTGGACATCCTTTTGAATTGAAATAATTTTAACGGAATAATAAATCATATTTTATAAAACTATTTTTATACCGAAATGGGCTTCATTTTAGGTCTCATATCATTAGACAATTATTGTTTTGAAATTTTACAAAATAAATGACTAATTAAAAGTTATTGAAAACTTTTATTGAATTGAAACAAACTATAAAATATATTTTGGTTAGTTATCTGTTGTTCTAGATTTTGGGTTTTTTTAAATGAATGAAAAGACGCGACAAATAGTCTCCAAGTCAGACGTCGTCGTATTGAGCCGACGGGCACTGCAATCTTATGTAAATATTAAGTAATGCGCCAAATACTGTATCAAATACCAAATGTAGCTGAGGCTACATTAAAACTTTCAATTTAAGTTAGTCAAAAATACCCATAATAATGCATTAATAGTTCTTAAAAACAATCATTCAATTGTATTTCATCGAATCATATTCTTTAAAGTTTCAAATTAATCACTTGAGAATGTGTCAAAGTATTTATAAACATAAAGATTCAATTTCTTTCAATAGTTCTCTTATGTTAAATATCTTGAATAATCCATTTTTTATCAAACATTATATTTGACTCCTTCAATACTTTATCAATTTTCGAGAGCTTTCATTCAAGATTTGTCTGAAAGAAATGGACATTTTTGAAAAATAATTTTTAGTTTATACTTAGAATTAAAAAAAGAAAGAAATAAGTGATTATAGATCATAAACTAGTTGTATTTGAATTATAAAGTTTGAAAATTAAGTTGTTTTAATAAACGCAAAGTATATCGATATACAATTAGTTAAAGTTAAACAAAGTTAAGCATTGAATAGAATTTGGAGTGAAAAGTTTTTTAAAGAACAATTTTAAAGTGTTATAACATTGATTGCATTTGATTAACATTGAAAATAACTTAAAAGTATAAAACGCCTGAATTGAGAAAAATATAAATATTGATTAATAGACTATTACTAATGGATTAATCAATTTCTTTTTCTTTACAATTTTTTGAGCATGACTTATGGGTATCAAAGAAAGAGTGCGGATCTGCGGGCTTAAGGTTATTGACTTTAGCAAAATCTACTAAATCTCTTTTCATGGCATAGGCGTCCTCTCCATCCGCATAATATTTAGGCTCAATTTCGCTTATTTGAAATCTTAGAGTATTTGCGTAGAGATGAAGAGCCGCGCGATTCGATTTGCGGACATGTAATGACACATATTTAGCATTAAAGCATTCAATCATTGCTCGCGACGACTGATCCATGAGTTTCTGCGCTAAACCTAGTCTACGGTGTGATCGCTTGACCGCCAGTGAAGTGATGTGTCCGTGAGGGTCATCATCAGAGTCTTCCTCCATCTTTGCCAATACATATCCAACTATTTTTCCAGTTTCGTCTTCAGCAACATATGAGAGTTGAGGCCAAGAGAGTCCGTGATAGAAGTAGTACTTCATCTGATAGTTCTCTGGCAAACACAACAGATTGCAGTGTTGCATATTCATCAAGTCTGATGGCTATACAATTCAATTCAATTCAATTCAATTATCATTTCAAATAATTATTTAATACATACTTTAGCGCAACGAATATTCATCTTTTTTTAAAAATTATTTTTCAACTATTTATTTCTTTTATTCAATATTTATAATTATTATCACTTTATTGTCTTTATTCTCGAAATTAACTGATTTTTTCAAAACCCAATTACCAGTAAATATAAACTTTAATTAAATAAATAGATATTTAGAGACATTCAATGTTTTGATTTATTCAAAACGCTTTTAACACAATAATCACGTGTCGACACCTCTTATGCGAAATCATAACAATTAATATCATGAAATATTTATGGGCTTTAAATGAGTTTAGAGTGAAAAAAATAATTTTACTAAAAAATAAAATTTAAATAAAGCTA
>JAQFZT010001973.1:0-13000 GCA_034696325.1 Camisiidae sp. | reverse complement strand
ATTGACTATATGTTATGCGCGTTTCTCAATAACTGTTGACCAAATATTGTTGATGTGATAGCCTTTATCTCTATTATTATTATTTAACACCTTTTCAGTTATCTATTCTTAGTATTGTTTCAAACAATTGAATAATCCATTAATTAAAGAAAAAATAATTGAATTAAAGAGTATTATTCATTTGAGAACTTTTTAATATTTAAAGTCTAAATTTATATTCAGTTTATAAAAACACTCTGAGATTGAAATTCGCGGCTTTTATGAAATAAAAATTGAGTGACACATCATTAGTAATCACATGACAAACACATGACATAAAAAAGTGAACTAAACATGAAAACACAACAAATTCAAAACAAATTTTTGTCATTAGTTTTAGTGCAAGAAATTTAAAGTAAAAATGGTATTAAATATAAAGAAACAAATTGTGTCTCATTTAAAAATAGCTTTTAATAAACAATTAAATGACAACTTAATAAAAACAAAGCCTTTGAAAAATTTATTGAAAAATAATAATATTGATAGAAATGCAATAAAACCTACTCTTTATATAAATTTAAATTATTTAAATAATAATAATCTAATTGAAAATGAGATGAAAAACTCTATTTCAAAAGTTAGTTATAATTCATTTGATTTTCTTTTGTTTCAATTTTTATAAATACAACTTTTTTTGATTTGAAGTTTCTTTTATTTGAACTTTAATTTCATTTTTAATTCTTATTTAAACTTAATTTCAGTCAATTAGAGAAAAGTGTCCTTTTATTGAACGAATTTATACAGAACTAAATGATGAAAAGGAACCAAAATTAATGTTTGAAATTGAAGAACAATTTTTCTTAAAGGTTTACTAAACTTTCAAATTTATCAGAAAAACATTTAAAGTTTAATTCAATTATAAAATACTGTATATTGAAATTAATTTCAATTTTGATAGCAATTGATTGAAGACTTGAAGTCCAATCTTATGGAAAGTTATGGAAAGAATACTTTATTGAGTTGTGGCTCAAGTGAAAAGCAAACTATTATTGTTGAGTTTTCGTCACCGAATATCGCGAAACCCTTTCATGTCGGGAACTTGAGATCCACTATAATCGGTAATTTTGTAGCCAATTTGAACGCATTTTGTGGCCACGATGTCATTCGACTCAACTATTTGGGTGATTGGGGGACACAGTTTGGAATATTGAGTCTAGCCTTTGATCATTTCGGTGATGACAACAGTTTAACTCAAAATCCATTAAAACATTTATTTGATGTTTATGTGAAAGGGAATAATGAATGCAATAATAGTGAGCTCTGGAGAGAAAGAGCTAAAAATAGATTCAATTTATTAGAAAGTGAACAAAACTCTGATGTTTTGAAACAGTGGCAAAAATTTCGTGAATTGAGTATTAATGAATTGAAGAAATTATATTCAAGATTAGGTATAAGTTTTGATGAGTTTCATAGTGAGTCCATGTATAGTAAAGCCTCACTCGAAGTGATTGAAAAATTAAGACATTTAGGTTTGATTGAAGATGATGAAAGCGGAACCGTATTCGCTCTCATTAAAAACTCTGACTCTGACAGTCAAGTTTTGAAAGTACCTGTTATTAAAAAAGACGGAAGTACTTTATATCTAACAAGGTTACAAATAATTAATAGAAACTATATTATTATATCTCCAATAAAAGTTCAAATTATAATTTTTTGAAATTTCATATTTTATGTATTTAGAGATATTGCAGCCGCTATTCATCGGAAAGAAATGTACAATTTTAGTAAAATGTATTACATCGTTGACAGCAGTCAGTCCAAGCATTTCAATCACTTAAAAAGTATATTCAGAGAAGCCAAAAATGATATGTTTGAGTACGTGATTATTCTTTCTATTATATTAATTTAATTATTGATTTGATGCTTTTATAATCAATGGAACAGTGAATTGATTCACTTGAGGTTTGGACGCATTATCGGTATGAGTACACGAAAAGGGGAAATCATTTTTCTCGAAGATGTTCTCAATGAAGCAAAAGAAAGAGCAATCGAATCAATTAAATCTAGTCCAAGTATGAAATAAGCATTCATTATAAAATTTTTAAAAGTATTGAGAATTAATTTAATCGATTATTCTGTTGAAAGACACGAAAATAAAAGAAGAAAATTTCGAAAATGTTGCCGATATATTGGGAACCTCTGGAATACTCATACATGATATGTCTCATCGTAGAGTTCAAGAATATAAATTTAATTGGAGTTCAGCCCTCAAACACACTGGAGATACTGGTATTGCATTACAATATACACACGCGAGGCTTTGCAAGTCAGTCAAAATCTCAACTTATTTCACAAAATTGGTTTCCTATCAAGTTATCGACTCGTGAATTATTTTTACAAATTGTGTAATTTTTCATTTATTTTAATTTCAGTTTAGAAGTCAACTGTGGTTTAGATTTAAACTTTGATTTTGAGCCTAACCTTAAAGCAATCGATAGCTTTGAAGGCAAATTACTAATGAATGTTTTGTCTCAATTCGATGATATCTTGAGCCAATCTTATGAACAATTAGAACCAAATATTCTCGTTAACTATTTATTCCAATTGAGGTCAGTTTTTTGTGATTAAAGTGATATTTTTAAACTCTTTATTCTTTATTTTCTAATTAGAAATGCTATAAATAGAGCGAATCAAGAATTAACAATTAAGGGTCAAGATTCAGATCTGGCAGAAACTCGACTTTTATTATTCTATTGCGCGCGTAATGTTCTCAATCAAGTCATGAAATTATTAGGTTTGAATCCATTGAAATCCATGTGAATTATAATTACTAATGTTTAGTGAATAACTATGAAATTATAATATTTTCTTTTTAACTCGAGTCATAATAATGTTTACTTTGATTTTTAATTCAGATTTAAATTAAAATAATATAATTTTTATTCAACTTTATAGAAGAAAATTGTATAAAAAGATAATAAATGCGAGTTAAATAATCCAAAAAATCAATAGAGCTTTTGTGAAAATATAACTTAAATTAAAATTACATTAAAATTATGTTTTTCTAATAAAATCACTGAACTATCTATTTTCGATTAACGAACGTTTAAATTATTTGTTGATATGAAACTGAAACAAAAAACTAATAAAATTAATCATTTGAAGCCTAACAGAGAAGGGCTAAAACTTTGAAATTTCGTTCATTGAATTGAGTCGCGATATTATAGTCAATTAAAATGATTAGAATCATCTATTGGGGAGAATTGAAAGTAAATGTACCGGTTATTAATTAAGATTTATTAAGGCTGAAGAATAAGGATCTGTTTATTCACAGATAGAAGAGTGTGTTGGCTAAATGATTGTGTATCGGACGGTGTAATGCAGTGCCTGTAAGGTATGCCAATTTGTGTGCGTACTGACACGGGGCCGGAACACGAATTGTACCCTTTGTTAGAAAATAAGAGTTACAGTAAATCAAAGCCTCATTGAATTGAATCAAATGAACTTACGATCCAATTATAATACAGATGAGTTAACTTATATGCGAGCTGTTGGTGCCGATGAGGAAACCAATTGGTGTCGTCTTTTATAATGTTATACATGGTTGGAGTGACTGTTCCCTGACGTACCGACTGGCTTATGAGGAAGAAGTCGTATCGTTCATCTCTAGTCACCACAGAGTCAACGACAGTACCCGGTATTGGATTATCGAAACGATTATTTGGAAACTTTGCGAACAATCGCGTATTAATACGTTTGGTAACAATAATGAAACATAATTTGATTGTTGTGGTCGAGAAAACGTGTTTAATGGCGTCTTCAATTTGTTTCAATTCAAAATTGTAAACGTATTCGATATCACCATCAGATACTCCGTCGCGATAAATAATGATTGAAAGCGGAGGCTTCTTATTAATGTCATAATAACGCTTCAATCCAACTAGAAATTACATTAAAAAACATTTTTGTTGAGAAAAAATAGTTGAGTGAAAGCTTTTTGTTGTTGTCTTACATTTAAAATTGGACCTGAAATTATTTGATAATTCTTCACGATTCTTATGAGGAGACACTCGAGAATACCATTTAGTTAATGTTGCGTTTGTACTGCAAACAAAGGCACCCATTGCTCGCTCGCGTTGAGCACTATCGCGATGAACATCAAAACCGGCAACCATTAGGTCTTTCGGCTGCAAATTTGATTTGAAACTCAATTAATTCATAATTGAATTATGAATGTTAGGAACATGTTATGTAACAAACCGGAATATCGAGAGCCCAGGGCTCGGCTCCGAGTTTACACGCCATTTGAATACCAATTTTAGTACAAACAGACATTAACGTCTGTTTCTTAGAAAGTGTTCGTTGAACTACTAGTTGAGACGCTAACGGATGTTCGCAGCAAAAGATCTTTTTGATGGCATCGTAACGTTCTTTGTTATTATTGGGCAAAATGACGACAACAATTTGCTGGGTTGGCTGCACACTATTACATGCACTCACAAAAGTAGTTGTGCGCTCGTTATCTATCACATGAACCTGTGGTCGATTCAAATTAACACCGAGTGGTCGTGAAACACGATTAAGTGTATTCGCAAAATCGTCGACAATGTTTCTGTCGCGTTGAGTGCATATTATGGTCCAATTGTTAATATTAACTGAAGTAAACATTGCTTTCCCGCGAATTTCTTTACTAAAATCTCCAGCTTTTTGATCGAAAAGAGTACTGCTCTGTCCCTGCATCACAATTTTTTCACAATCGAGAACTCGTGCCTGAACTTCAACTAAACCGTCATCGAATTCGAGTCCCCATCGACTCATCTCTTGTTGAATCTGTGGCTGTGTTTTGATGGACCGAATGAATCCTCTTAGATTTTGAACTCTTAGATTGGGGTCTTGTTGTGTCCTTTGAGTCATAGCTCGTCTTATATTAGAGTCATTTGCCATTGATTCTGAAATGCCTGTCATATTACATACTTCAGGCACTAATAGTATTTGGTTGGGCTGTCCGGCTCTTTGCTCTCGAATACTCGGCAGTGCTATCAATAGTGGTTGTCTGTCATCTCTTATATTGATGTTATATTGTTCGCGATAATAATTTTTGATAGAAATGGTTCCCTGTCTTCGTTGAAAAGTAGTCAAAGGATTTTTATCAAAAGCAATGTCATCAATTCGATAGGTTTTGTTGTTATAACTGGTGATAACTATATTTCCTGCCAGTTCTTTGCGTGCGTTATCATTAAAGCGAGCGCTATCGCGATGGTATATATCTTGTAGATTCTGATACACAGTATCCAAACGAATCACTTTGTGAACAGTGTCGGCAACCATTAATATGCCTCCACTGTCGTGACGGTTTATGGCAGTCAACAATCCCTGCAATATTTCCAACTTATGTTCAGGAAGTCTATGACGTATACTTGGATTGAAATAATGGCGTCCAATCAGATTCCAATTAAGTAACTGCAAATTGTGTCGCATTTGTGTGTTATAGAGACGAAGCATTTCCTGGTGATCCCAACATATTTCTCCCACTCTTCTCACTCGAATGCGTATTTGTGTGTTAGTTGTTCTCAATGTAGAAAAGAAATCTGTTTCTTCATTCGGCAAAAGTGTTGTTGACTTCAAATTAGACATATTGTCGAAAAGCATACGTTCGCCAAATGCTTCTCTATGAGTAAAAAGCAATGCTTTGCGCACAACTCTGGCCTCAACTTGAGGTTCAAATTCAATGTGATAGTCATAAACAGTTACATTGAGGGGTGTATGCAATCTGAAATAGTTGGTCACTACTGTTACGTTTGTGCCGCCCACACCTTGCTTTTTCTTCACCTGTTCGGGTCGTGTATGAATTGGTCCGGCTGTAGACCGATATCCTGCACGTCCTCTAATGGAAGCTTCGTTTCCTTATTGCAAATATATTTAATTCGTTGTATAAGATTTGAAATACAATTCAATTTTTTCACATAATAATTATCGAAACATGAATTTAATATAAATTTTGGTTTAATGAGAAATGCTGACCATTTCCTCTATTGCTAGTATTGCCTCCATTATTGCCCGTAATTTCTCCTAATGAATGCTGAATAGATCTCATATGAAGACTTGAAGGCTGATCGCCAGCTACAGTTTGAGGTCTGCCACGAGCTCGACCTCGCGATCTGCCAGTAGCTTCATCTGCCATTAGTATGTACTTTATTAAGAATCAGTTCTGAAATTGCAATTATCAAACAAATTATATTTCATCGATAAAGTTAGTAATTCATAGTTCGCAGCATTTCCAACTCAGAGTGAGAGAGTGAGAGGGGTCAACATTTTAATACTTTTTTAATTAATTTTTAATAAAGACTAGAATAATACGAGTCTTCCTTTATTAATATCAGTATTATTTAAAATACAGAAAGTTTCAAACAATTGTAGTCATAATTATGTTGGCTACACCTCCTTTTGCCCGTTCTCACTTTGCCCGCACCCTATTTTCAATCCCCTCAATAACTCATTCCCAAAAAATTTATCCCATTTTCGAACTCATAAATAAACTGAAACCAAATGAAACTTCAATTAAATGAAGAACAAAATCAAATAAGTTCATCAGCAAAGTTAAAACGAAATTTCTTAAAAAAGATACTCAATTTAATTGTTCCAAAAGTTTATTATTTTAAAAATAGTAGTAAACTGTAATTGTATAATAAAAAGTTAAATAAGCTGGTAATGACAAAGTGAATATTTTATAAATTTGGTTCAAATCAAGAAATTTTTATCTGATTAAAAAATCTGTATTCCCTTGAGATAGCTTTGGAAGATGCTTGAGATAGCTTGAGAAGAATAGTCTTAATTTATAAATTCATTATATGTTTTTATTCATTTAATATAGTCATTGAAATTAATTTCATTTGGTTTCAGTTTATTTATGAGTTGGAAAACGGGATAAATTTTTTGGGAATATGTTATTGAGGGGATTGAAAACAGGGTGCGGGCAAAGTGAGAACGTGCGAAGTGAGAACATGTGAAGTGAGAACGGGCAAAAGGAGTGCTCCACTATGTTTGCAAAAGTTCAATTTTTTCACAAGCTTTGTATGGGAGAGCAGTGGTCACTCTTTAGGCCCCATCAAGTATTTCGTTTATCTTAATATTACTGACAAGTTTACACTAAAAATGCTAGTCTTTTATTATGAAAATAAGAGATACAATGGTTGCAATCATTAAGAACATTGAAATCACAAGTTTGGACGAAATCCATAATTAATAGCCAATGAAGTCAATGAAATCTATGAAAACTGCTATTATTAACTTTAAATAATTTGAAGTAAAAGAAATTTTTAACTTACATTACATTACATATTATCCTTCGGCTTCTGTTAATAATTGAATGCAGTACTGAACACAGCTATAGAGGTTGTCATGACAATCAGTGTCTGCAACTTGTTTTCACGGATATAACTTCACAATTTGAATCTTTCAATCAGACAAACTTTGAATAAATTCAAGAGATTTTAAACTTAAGATCACTTTAAGTGTAAGTAAAACAGAGCTCAATCTTAAGCAAAAGTTAAATTTAATCTTTAAATCGAAATTCAAAGCAAAGCACTATTAGTATCGACACACCCTTTAAAAGGGAGAACTCATTTTCTTGAGGTACTAACAAAGAGTAACCCCTCACAAGATATTTTTGCCCTCAACTATTTCGAAGGCTATCATAACGGAAATGTCATTTTTTATGCCTAAAGCAGAGAATTGGTTCTGTGCTTAAGGAGAACAATACGGAATACAGTAGAAATCTTACTCTTCTAATAGAAATCACTAGTTTTTGAACTATTAAAGGCTTACAAACAAACCGAACCAAAAGTAGGCATTTTTGAGCTTAGAATTGATAGAAAAGCTCTCATAAAAATTCGTTCATCATTTTTAACTTTGATAAAACTAATTGTATTTAAAGAAATTTTGCTACATCTCATTCAAATCTAATTGCAGATTCAAAATCAAACACTTTTTTGAGGGTCAAGTTCTTAATATATAGAATTTTGATGTGAATCGCGACTATTTAAGGCTTCATTATTTCGCATTTCTATTCAGTTCTAGACTAACTTAATATAATGAAAAATTGAATACTTCAATATTGTCTGAATCAAAATTTTGAAAAAATAATAAGTCATACTTTTGATCTTTCAGAAAGTTTTCTTCAAAAAATAGAGGATTACCTGCAAAAATAACCAACACTAATGACTTAGGTTCACATTTCATCTTCAAAACTGGAGAGATGTGGAGTCCGATTATTATCATTCTGGAGATTACATGTGAATACTAGAGACTCATGAGTCAGTCCAATTTTTGAGATATGGCATACATTTATTTACATTCATTTATATTCCAATTGCAATATAGAGGTCATTCAAATTGAGTTTATTTTTCATTTCTTAAGTATTAATTTGAAAACTTGATCTCTTAGGCCTCAGACATTTGGATCTCGACTCAAAGTTGAGAGCTAGACCTAAAGCTAAGCTTATGTCATTCAATTTCAAAATGTCAACATCTAAAAAGAGTCAAAAAGTTTCCAAATAAAACAAATATTCAATAAGTTCTTAAAAGTTTTCAATTTAAATGTTTTAATGTCATATTAAATGTATTTGTAAATAGATATTATGATTGAATTATGCAGAAAGTAATGAATCGAATGAATATCAAAATATTTGTACCCAATTGAATATCAATAGTTTTCAAATTTGAACTCGAAATAAAAAATATATTAAAATTATGATTACAAATATTTGTTCTGTTGAAGAATTACTAGAAAATAACAATTTTTTTCATATTCATTCATATAATTGAAGCTATGATTGAACTGATATTTAAATTATTTACATTTTCAGAGAATATGAATCAATTGAATACTAAATTGTTTGAAAACACTATCAATTTAAACATCAATTATAAGTTGATAACCAAACAAACCAATGATAGCCATAAATACATTATAGACTCCATTATCCTTTCCATGAGTTATAATAAAATGATTGTCAACTTCTTTGATGTACTTCTCAATGGCTTGTTTGTCATCGATTTCACAAATCAATAGAGAAATCAAATTAATAAATAGAAAGTGAGAATATTTAGGATTATAGTAACCATTATAGCATTGTTTATATAAACCAATTCTTTCCTCAACTAATTTCAAGCGTTTCTTTGAATTAATCATAGAATTTGGGACTCGAATGCTTTCTTGTAACAAATAATCGTTCAAATAATCCATTCTTTCGTAATCAATATTAGAATCCAAACTATAGTGACATCGAAAACAATTACAATTAATGTAATACTTATCAGAAATAAACTTTTGTCGTTCAGCAGAACTAACAGTCGGTTCGATATAATAATTAACACATATTTGGTTTCCAATCGTAATGTCAGTCATAGCTCTCAACTGAACAGTTAATCCATTATTAATTAGTCCTCCGTTTGGAGCACAACAATGTCTTAAGACAGATGCCTCCACACAAAAGGCTATGGCATCAGATAATCTGATTCTTAGATTGTCGTCAACTGTTTCCAAATAGAAACACTTCAATTGAATCATTGAAAACAGTTTTGACAACTTATTAAGTGATTCCAAATCCTTTTCATAAATACCGAACGAATCGATAAATGAACGCAATTTGTGTCCATTTTTCACAACAATTGAATCATTTTGAATGTCATTCAAACAAATCATTGTATTATTCGGTAATTCATATAATTTTGTTTCAATGGTTTTGTCTTTTCTTATCATTAAATGGAGACGTAATGAAAGTCTAACCAAAACTGGAATTTGGTTTTTAAATCTCGAAAATAGTTTGCATTCGAGTTTATGATAAATCCAATCCATTTGTTGACAATTTGTGTCGCAATAAAACATTTGTTTACATTTCGCGCACTTTTTCAGTGATTCATTTGATTTCAAACAGAGATCACAAACACTTCCTTTTTGTTCATCATTTATAGCATAAACTAATGGTTTCATTTCCATTATAATATCGCCACAAGAATAACAATTCAAACAAATTAATGATTGCATTTTGAAATCAATTTTATTTGACTTTAAAATATAATTGATTAACAATTGATAGAAATTATGAAATCTTGACTCAAATGCTTTTGAGCCCAATATTCAGAAAATAAGTCAACTCAAAATAGAGGTCTCAATACTATTGAGTTAACAATAATTATTATCGAAACAAACTCTAGACTAGAGCTCAAAATACATACAAATGAAAGAACCGATTCTGAAGACTTAAAATCAATTAAATCTATCTATAAATTGGGTCAATGAATCAATTGATTTCTAAGTCATTTAAATTAATTGTTATTTTAATCGTTGTAATGAAATATACAATAATATTGAGTCAGTCTTTTGTTATTTTAAATTGAAATAAAAACTTTGTAAACGAAATGTTATTTAAATGATTGAATTAAATGAATTGAATGCGAGCACTGCTTAGGTTTTGATAATTTTCAAAAATTTGAACGTTTTTTTGGTGGTCCCATTTCTTCACAATTTTTAGCGATAAGAAATGCGAACCAATACGAAATAGCGGTACACAAAATACCAAATATAATGCCTCCAAAAATCACTAAAATTTTAATATAAATAATTTAACCAAAACTTTGAATATTTATTTTGAGAAATTAAAATTTGTTGCCCAAAAACTGCAATTTATTTAACTTACAGACAAGTATAAGCCATAAATGTATTTGGAAGGGTTCTTCATTGGGCTCTGTTATAAGTGGTGTACCACCACTTTCTTTAGTGGAACCACTCTTATCCTCATCCGATTCTGGAATAATTGTCATTTGGGAAGGTTTTAAAGTTGGTTTTACTGCCGGTAAAATATCTGGCGGTTCATAAAAATTGATTTCTGCTTCAAATTGATCCCATATTTCGACACTTGGAATTTGTTTTTTCGAATAATAATCTGCAGAACAACTGAAGAATTTTTGAACTAAAAAGCGCTCATATACTCCATATTCTTTTAAGAAAAAGTAATTTTTCTTTATGTAAATGTGATCTCCATTATCATCAGTAAAGGCTGCGTCCAAACTGTTGGTTAGACCTAATTCTTCAATTTTGCCTGTCTTTATATTCTTAAGTTTGTAGTTAAAAATCCAATATTTGTCTTTCTATATGATTCAATATGAGTAGATTTAGGTTTCAATCATTGGCTAAAATCTTAATGAATATAAAATTAAGACTTACTTTAAAGAAATAGGACAACTCTTTGTTAATATGAAAACGCGCGGCATCAATATCTGATTCCAATCCGACAAATTTTTGAGAAATTTTCTCGACATGCTTTCCATTGTAATGATTATCATTAAATTGAATGACATTATCTCCTTTTAAAACATAAAGAATTGCTGATTTTGTGTCCATATATGCGGAGTCAATATATCTAAATTGAGGTTTCAGAAGAATAGCATCTTTTACTTTATGGTAATCTTTATTGTTATTCTATTTCCAGAAGTAAACACCACTGAATATGTAAAGCGATTCATTAAAGCCATTAGCGATGGCATCAATGGCTGCAAAGAAGCAGAAAGAACTCGGACATCCCAACCACATTTGATTTGGCTATTAATTAATTTAACACCAGTTAAAAGCAAAATTTATGGATCATTTCATTATTTAAGACATACTTTATAAAGAGTCTTTCGGGTAAAATTTCTTGTAAATTTATTTATTCGTTTGAGTTTTTGTTATATTGTTCAATACCAAACTCAAACCACGCGAACACTTTAGTTGTATGGCTTCTATCAATTTGATTGAAGGAAAGACAAATTGTGTTACTTCTATTTCTTTTAATATCTGATTCAATTTGAACTTTTGTTTTACTGAGAAACCTGCAGATATTATACAATTATCCAAGTTATCATTTTCAATAGATGTGTTCGAAACAATAGAAGAATAATATCTAACATTTGAGTTTTGAAACTTTTTTTGCGATAAAAAATAAGAGGAAAAAGGTCTGACTGCTTATCGATTGGCAATTTAAATGTATTATCTCCTGTTTTATAGGAAAAACTTGTTTAAATCCAATGTTATGTATACGTAATATTTAATACCTGAAACTCTAAAGATGGGTCATTGTATTTAAAATCATAAAAATAAGGATGAGTTGTTTGAAGTGAATTTAATTGATTTGAATTGATTTGAATAGTTCACCTCTAATAATAACTGATTAGAGCTCATCGTATAAATCACACTATTGTTAGAAAACAAGTCAATGGTATTGTTCCGAATCGGGGAACTAATCACGAAACCGAAAAGAAAGATGTCCTTCGATGCTTTTCTACCATTGAATAAGTAATCAGAATCGACTACTATTAAACCATTGTCTTTAATTGCGTTGATTTTGAATAAATATTGATTTTGTGTACAATATAGTGTTCCATTCGGTATTCCAAAGAATGCATTGATTTGTGCCCACGAATATTCTAATTGATTTCTCTTTGAAAGACATCAACTTTAAGAAAAAGATGCAAAGATATTACTATATTTTATAACAATCGAACCAACGATAGACTCACTCATTAAATGTTTCTCCATTTATCGATCAAATAATTAAATTCAATACTAATATCGAACTCATAGACAATTTCATTTTATAAACTTTTCTTTTGAAAATAAATTCATTAATTGATAAAATAAAGTAAATATTTGAAACTTATCATAAATAAAGATTAGTTTGAGTAACGGATCGAAATATGATTTGATGACTCGTTTACAACAATCAATACAAGTGAAAAGAGTCCAAACGTCAATCTAATTATTGTAAATTCTCGTTATTAATGAGCAGTTGAAAAAAACTAAAATTTAGTGTAATGTTAACTAAAATTGCGAAATTAATAACATGCGAAGATCCCCGAAAATATAATGATAAATACGAATGAAACATGAGGGAAAAGGGTATCACGTCAGTAGTTATGAAAGTACCTGCAGGCGATATAGACTATGCACATAGAGTGCATACACTTTAATCGCGATAAGTGCGAT
>JAQFZT010001972.1:0-13004 GCA_034696325.1 Camisiidae sp. | reverse complement strand
AAACAGTGAAAGTATGTGAAACATGAGTAATAGCATTGAGTTGTGATTATGAGTTGTCAAACTCTTACGAATCCAAATCATATCCGAAAGTATTTGAAACTAATTCCACGTGTTATGTATTGAGTGGACTGTACTCTAAAGTTATTACTCATTCATTACGATTGAAACTTTTGGAAATCTAAACATAAAAAACTCAAATCACTATAAAAGTTATAATGATTTATAAAAAAGAGTTAGTCATTCAGTTTAATCGCAATATTTGAAGTTCAATCAGTTATTAGTTTTGTTTGTTTTATGAGTTGAATGAGTGAGCAAACCCTTAGCATACACTGGGATCAGATTATATGGAATGGATTCAGATCTTCATATCCGAGAGGGGGTCCAAAACTAGTGGTTTTCTCATGTTTTTTGGAGGTTTGTGAGCATCTTCTGCGCAGATTTACCGAAAATCTCTCGATTCTCATACTCTGACTCCCACCTCAAGTCTCACAATAACAAGTTTTGACGTTCAGTCCCTCAGATATCTGTCAAACAGTTTCAATGCATACGATTTCTTAGTTTCTGAATCATAAAATTGTCAGTTCAATAAAAGTTATACAATTTTTCACGCGTTTTATGAATGAATGAAAATAAAGTAAATAAAAAAATGGCTGAAATGAAAAGCGAAGAAAATACACATGTCTTTCTTGATATCAAAGTCAACGATGAAAAAAGTATTTATTATTTTCAATCAATTTTATTCATAACCATTACTACTATTTGTATTGATTTTAAGACGAATTGTCTTTAATTTGATTTTTAATCGTATTTTTCTATAAATTTTTTATTAAAAATGATGTCTAAAAATAATGTGTAAATTTCTGACAATTTAGTAATCAATACAATTATGAAATTTGAATAATGTATTAATTAATGTTTAAACCAATTGAAAAGTCGGTCGAATTGTGTGCGAATTATTCAATGGTGTGGCCCCGAAGACATGCGAAAATTTTCGGTGTTTGTGTACCGGAGAGAAAGGGATTGGACACAAAGGAAGACCTTTGCATTATAAGGGATCCATTTTTCACAGAAGTATTTCTGTTCGTATTATTTATATTTCAAATAATAATTCATTTTATTATTCAATTTGTCAAACGGTCAGTAATTCGTGAATTTATGTTACAATCGGGAGATTTCACACATTTTAATGGAAGCGGTGGTGAAAGTATTTATGGAGACAAGTTTGAAGACGAAAACTTCACTATTAAAGTATTTATTATATGATTATTATATGGTTCTTATCAATAATAAATTCATAAATCAATGTAAAGCACGACAAACCGGGGCTCTTAAGTATGGCTAACTCAGGACCCAATACTAATGGCTCACAATTTTTCATAACCACTGTTCCGACGCCTCATTTAGATGGAAAACATGTTGTTTTCGGTCAAGTCATCAAAGGAATGGCTGTCGTTAAGTACTTGGAAAATGTTCGGACGGGTCCTAACGATGTGCCGATTGAGGTAAACATCACAGCAATAAATGACTTCAAGTTTGTTTTCATTATTTCATTCGTTTTTAAATATTTTTCTTCAAGAGGTGTGTTATTGAAGATTGCGGTCAATTCAAACCAGGAGAAGATTACGGTCTTTCTGAGAATGACGGCACTGAAGACGTATTTCCCTCTTTTCCAGAAGACACTGATTTAGACTTCACAGCGGTTTGTAATTACATCTTATTCTTTATTTTATGTTTTGTATTAATAAATGACTGTTTGGTTGGCTTTAAATATAGATCGAAGAAGTTTTGCAAATCGGAGAAAAAATAAAATCTTCGGGAAATCTTTACTTTAAAAAAGAAGACTTTGTGAACGCAAATCGAAAATATAAGAAAGCTTTAAGATATTTAAATAAATTACACGACTCTGATATCACAGCTGAAGTTGAAAAGAAAGTCCTATCGCAAGAACTGCCGTGTCTTCTAAATAGGTTTGTTATGCATTTTTAACAATAAATGGAAACATTTGAGTGAATTAATTATATTTGAATTGATTTGAATCAGTTCTGCGTGTCTGTTGAGGTTAAAGCGATACGACTCTGCATTAGAATCGCTAAACGAAGCACTAGATATCGCGCCCGACAATGCAAAAGCTCTTTACAGAAGAGGACAAGCATTTCATGGTAGAAGAGAGTACGAGAGAAGCCTTCAAGACCTTTTAGAAGCACAAAAACTGGCACCAAGTGATAAGGCAATTGCATCAGAAATAGCGGCAGTAAAGGGGGAAATACAGGCCTATAGGGCTAAGGAACGAAAAGCTTATTCCAAATTATTTTCTTGAGTTCTAATCAATCAAATTTTCATAACGAGAATATGTATTATAATCGAGAAGTGCAGCTCTTTTGTAAATATGTTAATCAAATCATCATTCAAGAAAAGTTATTTCAATGTCTTTTTTACGCATAAGTTTCACTTGACGTAGTTTTGAGGGACGATTGAGTCGTCGTTTTTATTGAAACTCATGATATTCATAGAAAATTTCCGCGATTTAAAGGGAAATGATATCCGGTTAGCGGCTCTTTTATATGCTGTAGTATTTGTACGCACTCTTCTATTAATTGTTTAGTGATTGTACAATACATTAAAAAAATTATCAGTTCTAATATTGTAATCATTTAATTAAGTTTAGTAAAAATGATTAGTTTTAAAGACTTTCGCTTTTATTTATTGCTTACAATTATTCCCATTGTTATAAACTCTTATTATGTGGAAGCTATCGATCAGATTAATCGCCAGAAAAGACAAGATTCAAGTGATGGCTCCTCAACGGTTACTTTAGAACCAGAGGAAGACATGAGTCCAGGTATTTAATGCATTAATTTTTACTTTGAATAGTGATAGTTATCTCTAATTTTAAAGTAACTGTTATAGAAATATGTTTTAAAACTCATACAAATCATTTGGTTTCTTGGAATTAATGTTTTAATGTTGTATTAGTTCTCTATATTATGAACCAAAACTAATGAAATTTTGAGGCAAAACTATAAACAAAACCAAATGCTTTTTTGAAGTACAAATCAGTTCAAAAAACTTATACAGGCATCCGGACTCGAGTGATAAACTCGGATGAAACGGATGAAACATGAGAGGAAATAGAAAAAGTGTTAAATTGTATTTAACAGTATTAATTTGTATTGATTAATGGCTATGAGTTGTCAAATCCTTATGAATTCGCATCATTTCCTGAATGATGAATCTCTATCTTTAGAACTGATTGCATATTAAGGGGAAAGATTTCTTGTCAAAATTTGGTTTACAAATATACCGGTCGTGTTCAACTTTAATGTAAAGACAAGTTATGATCACAAAACTTAAGTCAACCACAATTTTCACCTCAAGTCAATGCAAACATTCTCACAAATAGTCAAATTAATTGTTTCAGTCATTTTTTCAGTGACTTTTAATCTCATTAAAATGAATAAATGTTATGTTTTGTAACTTTTATGAAATAGTTGTAAGTATTGACTCTAATTTTAAGAATGACATTATTTCTGGTTCTAGACTTGATTGAACAAAACTAAGTTTTTTACTAAGAACCAGAACCGAACCAAACCTAATAGAACTGGATGTGTTGCAACATTACTTTGAATGAGGGAAATGATTCAGAGGAAAATCGGAAGAAACGATTCATTGAAATCCACTATAATGTGGAACAATTTCTGGTTGAATTTGAATGATCAACATATCCATTAAAGTTGATTGTGAACCACTATTCAATATTTATAATCTTTTACAGATTCAATGTTATGTTGTCTGAAAAAGTTTGAATCATTTAAAAGATTGAAACCCTAAATAGATCCAAATTTAGATAAGAAGTCTTACTATCTTTTGAGTTATTCAACAAAAAGTTATAACAACTTATTATTTGATGAGAATTTTGCTATTAATTGAAATAATAAGTACATTATTTGTAAATTTAGTTGAAATCGCGTGTTCGCGGGATTTTAAGAAAAAATCTAATTCATTGCATAAAGAAACTATTTGTCGACAACCGAGAAAAGTATTGGTTCCCATCAGAATGCCATCAAAGTATTACATGCCCGGAATTATACACAGACCTAATAGTTATCTAATAGAAAGATGTGATGGCGTTTGTCAGCATCAAAACCATAAGTGTTTACCAATTGAAAAAGAAGTTGTTGAAGTGCCGGTCACTTCAGACTTTGTGAGTACTCTTTAAATCAAGTAATAATCAATTGACTCAAAAATCTCTTTCATTTGATATGAATCCAGATTTACGGCCGTCTGTTAAGCGGTAATATGCGGTTAACTCGAATGGTTCCAACAGAGAAGTGTATGCACATAAAGATAGAAAAACATATGTTATGTTCGTGTCAGTGCGTAATGAATGAACAGAACTGTAATGAAAAGCAAGCATTTTCTCAAGACCGGTGTTCGTGTGAGTGTAAAGACAGCACAAAAGGCAAAACTTGCAGTCAAATCAATAGAATGTGGGACAACGAAAAGTGTGACTGTGTTTGTCCGCCAACGGCTTCAAGAACTTGTTCTTCAGGTGCTGTTTTTGATGAGGAGACCTGCAGGTAATCATTCTTTAAACAACTTATTAATCAATTTCTAAATTTAATTCATTTTCTCTTTTTATTCGAAGATGTATGCAATCGAATGAATTTAAAAAACCAGATTAATTAAAATGATGATAAATATATTTATCTTAAAAACAATTCTAAAACTATTTTATATTCTAAAAAATTATAAAAATCATTTATACAATGTTTACATAATATAAATTACATCAAATCATTATTTAAAATACTTGTGTGTAATGTAATAAAATTATGTGAAATGCACTTATGATTGTTGAGTGAGAACAACGCGAATTACACCCATATTCACCGTTTCATATCTGTAATGATTGGAAAAACATGTTGTATTTGGAGAAAATGTAATAAATCATCGGTTTCTCTTACGTATAACCCTTTTGCTTGAGATATTGGATTACAATAGGTTTGATCCTCCCCTGCACTCCTTTTGTAGCCCCATATCCTGTGATTATGTCGAGGTATAATTTTCTCTTTCCAGGAGTTTTCTTAAGCTCTTCTAGTTTACGTCTCAAATATTCAGATAATATGACATTTACTTCTGCGATATGCAATCCGTGCAAATCGAGTTCATTTGAATTTGTGCTGAAATATAATTATAGAGAATCAGTTTTAATTGGTTTGATAAACGCTATCAGACTAAAGGGGAGGATCTCTTACCATGTATTTAGCATGTAATCAACAATTTCTTTGCTGAGACGATCAATTTCAGTGAAGAACTTACTCGCTTCGTCTCCATAATAAGAGGCCACAGCAAACATCTTTCTTTGATAAGCCAGTTGTGCCTTATCGTGATATTCTTTCTTTTTAGTCAGCAATGAATTAATTTCCGAAAGCAATGAATTAATATCAATGGTTCTACGCATCGATTTTGAAGGTGAAGTCGACCGACTGTTATTCAACGGTGAGCTATTACTTTCTTCTGCTATTAGAGCTTCGGTTTCATTAGTAAAGTCTACGCTTTCTCCCAATGAATTGTCTATAACTTCAATAGTTTTTCCCAAACGAAAACTATAAAACAAAAGTTATATTTTTCTCTTTAATTTGTAAAAATTTTAATATTCAATTTAAAAACATTATATATTAAATTAGCTTCGATTAGTTGATGGTCAACTAATTTAATAACCATTGATTTTTAAATGAAGATCAAGTTTTTTGTGCTAACTTTAAATCTAAATTGTAGTAAATAGTCTTCCATAAGGCTTAGAAAAAAAAATTCAACACTCATAAAAATGCATAAAATGCAGAATTGTATAAAGTCTAACTTTGAAAACATGGTTTCAATCTATAATAGTGTATGATTTAGTCGGCGTTTATTGCGTATGAATGCGGGAAATGATAAGTAAACTAATCTCTTGGCCTAAGAATTAGTATAAATACACTCTAAATTGAATTAATTATATTCAATACATTTCATATGATTAAAACAAAAATTCTAATTGAAATAAAAACCTATTCTAATATGTTTGAAAAAATTTAAATGACTGAGTATTTATAATATGGCTTCAAAACTTGTACTCTGGGTTTTTGTGTGCAATTTAATGTATCACAAGTTATTTTGAATAAGTTGTCTTTAATACAAAATAACTTATTATACCTGTGAGTTTACTTATCAATGAAAACTCTTCATTCAATAGATTATATCAGATGGAAATGTGAGACAAACCCTTAACCATAAGAATATCGTTGTTATGTTTGTTGATTAGGCAATCAATCAAGTTATGATAATTTATCATTATCTTAAAATTTAAGAATTCATTTAAAGATATAAATTTCAAACTTAATAAATGATAAAATTCTCAACAATCTAAAAGAAAATGTTTTATTATAGTCTACTACAAGCCTTTTCTGTACAAAGTTTCTAATTTTATTCATTTTGGGTGAGAGGGTATTGAGAATTGAAATTCTCAGCTTTTGCATAGAATAGATGCTAAAATCTTGCGGAATAATAACTATAGAAATTTAGATACGATTATAACAAGAATATAATTAGAAAAATAATATAACACTCGACATACTGATTAGATTCGAAAATTTCATCGAGAAATCCCTTATCAACGCCCGGATATCTCCGATACAACTGATCCCTTTTCAATCTGGTCGACATTAATTCTTTTGCTAACGGATTCTGTGTCGGACCCAAAGAGTTGAGCTTTGATGTGATCTTATCATCATATTCTTGTCGACTTAAACTCATAGCCAATTCAAAATCCATGATTTCTTGAAACTCAGTTTTGGGTGTATTCTCTTCTAGAAGTAGAGCTTTTGACTTATAATCTATGAAATTATGGTTAATACTAAGCTTTGATGAGCTCTGAAGAGTTGAGTGAACGGAAGATTTCTGATTGAATGACTTTTTCCAATTATGATGCAAAAGACGGGCCACTCCATGGCTGAGCTGAAAACTGCGATCTTCACTACTTAATGAAGTTTTGTCACTCAAAGGTCCGAAATGTAACTCGAGTTGAGCCGCAAGATCGGGATCGAGCGTAAGCACAAACTTGTGTTCTTCAGTACTTTTTTGATGGACTAGTTTTGGTGGAACTTCTTCTTCCTCTTGTGCTGCCGCAGAACTATTATTTAATTCAGAGTCAATTTCAGGAGTGCTAACAATGGCCTCATTAGCGATGGGCAACTGTTCTAATGTTCCCACTTCGAAGTGGTCGTCATTGAATTCACTCAATAACTTGTGGGCCCAGTTGTAGTCTTCATGACACGCATCCAATATATCATTCAAATGACTGTCTTCTGCTTTCGAGAAATTGAGTCGCAAAGAATCCAACTTTTGAGCTTTTGTCAGATCATCGGGAAGATCACTAGTAAAGGTTCCCTTATCTAATGCCACTTTCAAAACATTTCGATTGGGAGCCAATTGAGACACAACTAAATTTTCTTCTTCTTCACTATTCTCTGTTTCTAATCCTTCTTTGAATTGGTTGGACTGCGACAACTCCAATAGCGCCCAATCCTTTCTTTCTGTTTGTGTTTGCCGTGAATAACAAGTAATACTAATTTCTGACATATTATTACTAGAATTATTTGAATCGTTGATCGGAAAGGGAGGGAATTCCCAATTGGGTTTTCGGACTCCAACCAATCCAAACAGTCTTCTGTTATTTGTTTGTGAACTCGATTCCGAACAATTATTGTTATTCTTAGTTTCATTGTTAACCTCTTCTTCATCCCATTGCTCACTGAATTCTATATCTTCAGGATTTTCTTCCTCAATACAATTATCTTTGATTATAGAACTTTTCAACTTTCTTTCTCTTTTAGGTTTTGGATCAAAATCTGAAAATTCATTTAAGTTTTGACTTTCCAAAGTTGGCGCAACACTTGTTGAAACCGACTCTGTCTGAACATTGTTGTTGTCATGTAGTACTGATTGATCATTATTGTGAGTCCACGTGAACTCTTCATCCCTTTCCCAACCAGATTCCTGACTAACACCACTGCTTCCACCGTCTGAAGCATTAATCGATGAACAGTCTTCACTATCAACATTTCGTTCACTCAGAGCTAACAATAGATCGATGTCTATACGAGACGGAGAGTCTGGAGATGTGGGCTCTGTTGTGGTAGAGGTAGAGCTTTCTCTTTGAGAAGGAGAAGATGGCATTTCTTCAAGTTTTGTTGATAATGAAGACGGAGACGACTCAGACGGCGGATAATCATCAGTACTACATGACGAAGGATTACTATTCGAGAGCGAAATTTTCAAGTCTTTCAGTACACTATTTGTTGCTGCTTTTGCTTCAGTAAAGCTTTTATTCTCTACCTTTTCACTAGAGTTAGATTTGATTACCTGTTTGGCGGGTAAGCTCTTAATAACGTCCTCAACTGTCAAGTTCTCAAATTTGAAAATCATTTTTTCTATCCTTTCTTTGGGAATGTTATGAATGTTTCTTTTTGAAAGTTCTTTAGGATTTCGATTCCAAGCAGTGTCGGGTTCGAGAAAATATATTTTATAGTCATTAGAATATCCGAAACTGACATAAGGCTTCATTTCCCACGATTCAAGATTTGTATTATCGATAATGATAGGAGACATTCCTTTTTTGATATTATTTTGAGCTCTTCTTTGATTCCATTCATGAGCGACAGGCAGTTGTGTGGGATCGAACTGATAAACTTGATTATGAATGAAGTAGTGATCAGTGCTGAGTATGACTCCAGACTTACAGCCATTAATTAAATAGTTAGCAAGTGTTGATTTGCCGCTTCCCGGAAGTCCTCTCATTATTACTAATACTTTTTCACTACCACTTTGAATAGTGTTTTTGATCTCATCTTTTAAACAAACTTTTTTAGGTTTTGTCAGCTGATGACTAGGTTTACAATTCGTAAATGAAATCTTTTGTTTTGGAGAAAATAAACTCGCGAAAGGCATCACTGCATTCAATGGCGAAACCGACTGATGAGGTGATTGTGAATTCAATGGCAATATATTGTGCTCTTTTTCAGACCTAATCTGGTCTTGTGTTGTACTTTGAGTTAGAAAATTGTCATTTGTATTGTCATTGAGTGGAGGCTCGGATACAAATCGAGGCACTTCTGTGATTACACGTTGTGATGAAGACAATGAATTTGATGGCTTTTGTGCTGATGATAACATTTTATTATCATCTGTTGGCAGGTATTGATTTGTATTACACAGTTCTAATAGACTTTCCAATGTTTGTTCAGCTTTAAAATTAAATATTCAGGTATTAATAACCGGTTATAACAATCACCGCAATAAAAATAAATTTAATCAAATACTCAATTACTTTAAAATTAGAATAATTTTCATATGAGATAAGATAATATTAAACGGGATAATTAGTTCATATAAATTCAAATAATTTTTGCAATTTTTTTAAAGAAAAAATTTAAATATTTATTTGAAGAAGTTTTATCACAAATGGAAAATTCATGCAAAGCGTTCGTTCATATATGTCAATATCAGAGTTGAAATTTTTATTAAAAGTCTCATAAACTTGGACTCGATATTTATGATTATGGCCTCCTTTTCCGGGAGTTAAATATGTGAAAACGATTGGGATCCGGGAGAAAATCTGGTATTAAAGGGAGAATAATTTCATTTTATATTCCGAACTTTTTTCTTACTTAAATAGAGTCCTTTTTCGATGACAATCACATTTTGATACTGGAAAACGAAATTAAAATCAAGAATTTTCAAATTTAATTGAAGAATATCCAAAAACTTTAATTTGTTTTCTATTGAATTGAAAACTAAAACATTTAGAATCTAATAAAAGTGCGAAAAGATGTGTTTAATGAAATGAAAATGATTAACCATATGAAAAGTTGGTGACCAACATATAATTTATGGTTAAATATATAAGAATTGAATCGGGTTTAGATTTTTAATGGTAAACCGGGCCTTAACTAATTTGTAGAACACAATGATTGTAGAACCGAATCTTCATATCTCTAAATATCGTATAACTGAGACTTAATGATGAGCTTACACTTGAATGCCGCCAATTTTTGAAACTCATTTATTAGTGAGAGATATTTCGCAATATTCTTAGCTAAATGTTTACATAAATTAAAGAAAGCATTTGACCCGCTAATAGATAGACAAGTTTACTTATTAAAAGTGGAGCACGATAAAAGTCTGCGACACACTCTTACTCCTCGAGCTTTATTATGGCAAAAATCAAATAACTAGAAATAATTGAAAAATTATTCAAAATAAAATTAAACAAAAATAAAATATACTTCAAATTTTGACACTAAACGAATTGTTTATTCTTGTCTTTGCCTTTAAAATGTGAATAAAAGTTTTGGTCTGGTCTGTGATTCGGACACACACTTCAAACCCAAACCGAGTCCAGTTGACTCACTTAGACTTAAGCTTAAGAGCAATTTTTTTATTTTTTTTGTGAGGCACACGTTTTAGCTCACGTTTTACGCCTTTGAGCCTCAAGACTTCATATTGAAGAAAACTGTAAAAGTTTCCTAAGTTTAAGTTTTAACAAATACTATTATATGATAAACTAAATGAAAACTGTGAAATGTATTGAATTTAATATAATTTGAATTAAACTTTAGCATTACTTTATTGAATGTGTGCTGAATCTATGATTGAATATTTGAAACCATAATTTCTGTATAACATTTATATTTCAATCAATAAAATTAAATCATTTCATCTAAATCTCAGGCTCGAGGCTCGGCTAAAGGCTCATTACCGAGAGTGAAAAGCTTAAGCCTTACGGAAAATTGTAAATACTTATCCTATAACACGGGGCAGGTTTGAAATTTTTCATCAGTGATGCGAAAATCGAGCTTAATCTTGACTCCTTTAAAGCCTTAACTTTGAATGAGCTCAAAAATATATATTGAAAGAAACTGTAAGTTTGCGTCGATATCTATAAAGTACTCTACTCTACACAACTCGCATTAAAATAAAATGAGAGTAAAAGAGCTTTTTAGACACTTTGAATTTAGACATTTCGAAGTGTAAAATGGCTCGCATAGCAAATTCTATAGTAATTAAATTCAAATTTATCATTTCATTGAAACTCTCATTTTAAAGGTTGGGATCTCTTGATTAATGCTGGAAAAGCCAAACGAGATTCAAATCCAACCCCGACCCCAATCGTTATATTCTAAGCTTCAGTTTAGATAACTATACAGATAATGCTCTTAAAATAGTTTTTCAAATTTATCTCAAAATCATATCTAAATACACGTATTGTAATGAATGTAAAGTTCATTTTCTTCAAAGAGCTGCTTTCAATGCTTTCATTTTTCAAAATTACTAAAAAAAACTTATTTCAAAACTAATTATATTTTATGAATATTTAATGCTTGGATAACGACTTCTATGATCTAGTTTTCTGTGAATTTTTCAAAAATTTTTCCTCTCATTATATCATTCAATAAATTGCTCGTATATTTCAAATTCAAATTCACATCTCTATTACATTTGGATAAAAGTCTATAGACTTTGTTTATAAAAATCATCTCTTCTTTTAAAAACTAGATTTTGAGTAAAATAAACACTTTTTGAAGTTTTTGAATGACTGCAAAGCATTAAAAGAAAAAAGAATATTTAAAACACTTGTATTGATAATTGATTGGAAGCAAATGTTAGCGATTGTATTGATCTCTAAACTTTGAAATTGAAAATCGTTAAACATCGATAAATAGTTTGACTTGAATTGTATAATGAAGAAGAGATTGAGGATAAACATTGCGTTGATATAAGTATTCGTAAAAAGAGTAACATTCTTGTGAAAGTAGCGCAAGGTTTCACTCAAACAGCTTTTACTTCAAGACTAAGGGATGTCAATATTGATTCAATACTTATCAAAACTTTATTCATATTATTCAAGTTTGAAATTATGCACAAAATCAATGCATTAAATATTTGCAAAACTGATCATAATTTTAGAAAATCATTTACAAAATGTAAATAAACAAAGTTATAGTCAAGAAAAACAAATGAAATACCATTAAAATCACATTCTTGAAAGACGTCGTGAACGACATCCGGTTCAATGCGACCGCTGAACATCTCTTCTAACATTTTCAACTTATCCATAGGCGAGACATTATCATGAGTTGCGGCCAAATTAGTGAAAACTGTGTCTTCATTGGATTGACTCAATTGAGACTCTAAAACACGATGCTTTGGCTTCTTATTGCGTGGCATTTCGAGGCTCTAAACATATAATCAACACTTCATTTCATACTTTTTTATAAAAATCATTCAAAATAACAATAATTCTTAAGTAAATTCAGTTTTAAAACCTAAGCTTTGCATAAGTTTATAAGTATTTGATTTATCTCTCAATCTCAATGTCAATATTAACACTCATTTCATTTCACACTATTTTATCCACAAAAGCACGTGATCTCACATACAGTCCAATAATTTCTGTTTTCAATTTTGAGTCTTTTGTAAACTTCAATTTTTTACACATATTATGTCAAAGAAATAGTAATTATTTCGTCTGAATTTAGTTTTTTAGAAATATTTTAATTGCAAATTCAAGTCCCTTTTCAGTTAATAATATGATTTAAAGTTGAAAATATAATTTAAATAAATTGTGTATCAATTTTTAACTTTAAAATAAACTAATAATTGAATGAAATAAACGACGTATTTATGTTTATTGAGTTGAAGTCTTAAAAGTCTATCTAAACGAATGTTAATTTTTAATCTATCCCTCCGATGATCTAATCATGACTTCTACGACAGCTGATTATTAAACTTATCCTCTGTATGTCATCTCAACTTTAGTGATAGTTAAACATTTTTATCTTAAATTCATGTGTATTATAGGAATAGAAGTTTAATAAACCGGATTTTTTTGTAAGATTATAAATTTAAAAGATTTTGTATTTTTCCCTCTTTTTGAGTAAGTTTTAAAATGTTTTTCATTAATTCCA
>JAQFZT010001971.1:0-13006 GCA_034696325.1 Camisiidae sp. | reverse complement strand
CTCAAGCTCAAGCTCAAGCTCAAGCTTATACCAGCGTAGCTTATGCTATTCACTATAATGAGAATCTGATTAAATTTGATATATTTGGTTTTCAACATTAGACTCATGTTTAAGACTCGAGCAATGCATTGAATTGATTCAAATTTGATTATAGCAATCTTATTAAATAAATTTGATTCTCTAGTTTTATGCACTGTTACTGAAGACAGAGTGGAGAAAATTTCTAAATAATTTATTATTCACAGAACAAGTGCTGACCTCTATCTAAAATAATAGGCAAAACTGTATTTTAAAATACATTTTATTGTATTGACGAAAAGGCACATGTTTTTAGTTATTAATAAAAGCTGTGAATCAAAGGCTAAAACGCTGTTCAAGTCATTGTTAGCTTCCATTTAAATCAATTTTAAACACTTTTAATCTTATATTTCATTTAATTCATTATAAAAATGTTTTGGGGTTAGTATTGATTGCATTGAATGTGATTTTAAATAATTTATATTTTGATAAAAGAAATGATGAATAATTTGAATGAATTTATGTGTACATAAAATGATTGTTTCATCAAATATTTCAATAATTCATTCGAAATACTCTCTATTTTTATTTATTTAATCATTATTTACAATTGATATTAAAAAAATATTTAAAAAATATGATTAAAATGTGATTTGATGTAAAACAGGCGTTACTCTCGAGACCGGCAAAAGATATTCTCAAACTGTTGACCAGTCATATCACTTAACACAGGCAGCACTGGAACCGCCTTCCGGTGATGGAAAAAAGCCATCCAAATATGTCTCAGTTATGGTCGAACACGAGAAGTCAGAGTTCATGATCTGTACACTAGAGCCGGATCGCAATCTTCAAGTACCGCTCGATCACATGTTTGTTGAGGGAGAAGAAGTCACTTATTATCTCACTGGAGAGGGAACTGTCCATTTGACTGGTTATTTGGTTTATGGTGACGATTACGATGACTTCGATGAAGAGATTGGAGATGAAGAAGAAGATGAAGAGAGTGAAGAGGAAGACGATAGTATTAAAGTTACTTCTATTAAGCGTAAGAATGAAGCGCTCGAAAGCTCTCCTGAAATCGGAAAGAAAGCTAAAGTCGATTCAAAACTTGAGACACAGAATAAGGCAAAAGAAGTTATAAATGCTGGCAAAAAGAAGAATGAACAGAAAGACAATGCTTTCAATAAAAGTAAAAATTTAAATAATGTTTCGAAAACTAATGCTCTCAATAATCAAAATGAAAGCGGTGACAGCGATGATGAAGAAGATAGTGATGGAGACGAAGAAGAGTCTGATGAAGATATGGATGATTCACTCGGACTTATTGATAAAGAAGCTGTTGAGGCCGATGACAGTGACGATGAGGAAGAAGACGAAGAAGACTCTTCTGATGATGAATCAGGTCTTTAAAATGATTTTTTATTATATTCTGATATTTGTTTCTATTGTTATTTAATATAATTATAAAAATGTTTAGACGAAAGCCCGCAAAAGAAGTCTATACCAAATAAAGGAAAGCAAAACAAACAGAATGAGCAAAAACAGCAACAAAATAAACAGCAAAATCAACAACAGAATAAACAACAAAATAAACAACAGAATAAACAACCAAATCAACAGAATCAACAAAATAAGTCGCCACAGAATAATCAACAAAACAAATCGCCGCAAAACCAACAAAAACCGTTCGGAAGCGGTCAAAAGGGAGGCTTTCAAGGGAACCAACAAAAAGGCGGACAATTTCAAAAAGGAAATTGGAATCAATCGGGACAAAAGAAACAATTCGGCGGTAACCAAAATAGTGGCCAAAAACCAAATCAGTGGCAAAACAAGAAACAATTTGGTGGTCAAAATCAGGGCAAAGATCAACAGTTCGGTGGACAGAGAGGTCAGCAGAATAATAGCCCAAATTTCAAAGGAAAACCACAAACACCTAATTTCAAAGGACAACAGAAGGGAAACTTCAATCAGACCCCAAACTCTAATCAGAAGGCAAGAAATTTTAATAACAACAAAAAGCCCTGGAATTCAGACAGAAAATAATGCATTTTTAACTAATTATTACTATCATTATTATTAAAGTTAAATTTTAAGAATGATTTAAGCATTTATAATTAATTATGATTTGCATTCCGATTGTATTTGAATTATCGAATCATTAATCCATTAAAAATCGAATTTTTGAAAACAATTTTCGTATTTTTGATTATTCGTTAGGATAACACCGAAAAGAAAACTATTCAGCGAAAGCTAAAAGAAGGCATAATCATAGAAGATATTAGAGAAGGCAGTGGTCCTGACGCTAAAAGAGGAAAATTTGTACGTTTTCGATAATTATTAGAAAATTAGTCAGTTTTATGATTTGAATAAAATGGTTGAGAGTATAACTCAAATTGTTGAGCACATCTTAACTAGTATTTGGATGAATGAGACGATTACTTGCCTATAATGAAACGGAATCATAAAGATTTGAATATTTAGGTTCACGTTAGTTATGTCGGACGCTTTACTAACAATGAAGTATTCGATCGTTCGGAAAAGAAGCCCTTTTCATTCAAACTCGGAGAAGGAGAAGTCATCAAAGGTTGGGATTTAGGTCTCGAAGGGATGAAAGTCGGAGGGAAACGAAAAATAACAGTTCCGCCAAATATGGGGTAATTATAGATATTTTCACGTTTCTATAAATATTTAAACAGTAAATCATTTCATAATTTGATTTACTTCTCATTTTTAACTTGATATTAGATATGGTAATCGACCGGTCGGTAAAATACCCGCCAATAGCACACTTCAATTCGATGTTGAATTAAAGTCAGTCACTTAAGTCAGATTTTAATTTAAAAATTTTTTTATTTTAATCATAAGCTTAAATAAAAGTGAAATTATTAAAATGTACATCAATTAAAAAGATTTGCTTTTTAAAGACCGAATAATCCTCAGATGAATCCATATTTTAAATGATTGTAACTAAAGAACAGATTTTTCTACTGTTTATTTTTGAATTTTCTGAAAATAAAGTGCTAAAGGTTTCGAAAATGTTGTATAAGTGTATCTGATTTAGTTTGAATTATTCTATTTAATCGTAATCATCGGTTGATTCATAAGTTGCATTCGATGACTGATTATTAGTTGTACTATCACTCGGCTGATGACTTTCGTTATTAGGATTTGTTGGAACCGGACCTCTATTATTGAGACCTTGATTTGAAGTGCGATTTGGTGTCAATTCTTTACGACAAACCGGACACGTGGCGTGCTTTGAATGCATCACAATTATAAGTTATTACAATTAATTAATTGAGTAAATGACATACCATTTGAAGCCACGGAACTATACATTCATTATGATAGCAATGCGTACACGATAAAAGCCTGACTTTTTCAGCAACTTTATAGTCTTCCATACAGACAGTGCACTGCAAATTCTTGCGAACCTGATCTTCAGTTATTGAAACGAAAGGTAATCTATCAATTTCTTCTTTAGCCATTGGTGGCGGACCCGTTCCATCCAATTGATTCAATAACTGAGTAATTATTATAAATAGATTAATGAATGCAATACTTTTTAATTGATTGAATTGAATCTAAACCTGACTAATGATAGTGTCGAGGCCTGAGTGACCCCACGCATAGTCACCAGGATTTCCGTGAAGCACTTGGAATAATGGTAACGGAAAATCGATATTAATAAGTCCTCGCCCGCCGACACCAACACCTCCTTCACGGTTACCGAACTGTCCCGACGCGACATTTGTTAAAATGTGTTGAAATAATCTATAAATTAATTAAAAACAAATAACTCATTAAAGAGAACCAGTAATAAGAGACTCGTTTCTACCCTTCCAATGATTGTTGATTATCAAATCCCATCGCATCCGAAGCCCGCGGAATATTGAACTGAAAATATCGAGTTCTTTGACGTGTTTGAGGCGATTGAGGACTACTATCACTCGCATTTGGGTTTAGATTACTTGATGTCAAGGTATTAGCACTTCCAGAGTCTGTTCTGTCATTTGGTTGCGAATGACTTCCATTCGCACTATTATTAGAAGGTGTGGAACGTCTTCGCGAACCAACGATTGGGGAACCACTGAACTGTCCGTACAGGTTATCCAATATGTCTGCCATTTGAGCGTCTCTTTCAAAAGGAATATCAGACTCATTATTATCTTGACTTTGGTTATTATAGAATCTATTGATATATTCTTATAATTAATATTCAGAAATCAATGATTGAATACTAACTGGTTTGACGTTTCATCACTTTCTTCACGATTGACTTCCTCTATAAACCCAGACCGACATCGCGGACACGTATAATCCTATTATTTAAAAATGATTCATATTGTAATCAATATTGAAATGAATTGTATTTTTCTCGCAATTATTCACACAAATTGCGAGAATTGACAAAAAAAACATTGATTGCATGGTTTGTCAAATTGAATAGAAATATTTGGTCAATAATTGTCTTAATTATAAAAATGAATATTCATTCAACTCACAGGTAATACAGAACTAGTTTCTTGAGAGCATTCGTGACAGAAATACTTCATATTATTAGTTGTGATATCAATTGCCGCCTCAGCCATCAAAACAATTAGTAAACAATACAATTAAATACACAATAATTACAATTTTCATCAAAACACTACTTTTCTTCTTCTCAAAAGAGGGAGACTTTTGTCACAATATCATAAAACGCATTAGATTTTAATAATTGGATAATTATTATAGTCAAATATTTCAAAACTCAATTTAATCAATAAATTGCACGAATAATTCAAATTTTGAATTAACATTCGTTAAAAGTATCACTCAATCACTCACTTCTATCACTTGTTTCGATTGTTTCACTTCTACCACAACTGGAATGTTCTCGACTCCAAAGCTCGAAATGTCAAAACTTCAAACTCTCAAACTTAATGCGAATTAATTGACGCAAAGAGTGAGGCTCAATAAGACGTAACTGTGCCTACTATTTTGATGGTCACAAAAATATACTGTATATATCATAGTTGGACACATTTTCTTAAGACATCACATGTCTATCACTTATAGTTTTGAGAAAAAAAATTTTTGTCAATTTTTTACAATGGGATCTATGAGGAAGAAATTATTTTCAAAAAATCGTTTACCATTTTTGGTGACCTGTCCAGGGGGGGGGGGGTTATGTGTTCGGGGGTCCTAGAAATTCGAGAGATGTGTCATTCGATTGAGCTCGACAAGCAAAGTAAGTGACAAGAAGTGCTTTTTTAAGCCCCGGAACATTGTTAAAAACCCCCAAACCCACCTCAAAAACACAAACCTCTCATATGAAATATCCGGGACAGCCATTTTGTCAACCAGAGTCGTATGACATGATGCACGAAATACTAGTTGGTTAAATGCTCCATTGGTTAAACAATGTTGACCAAAATCCAAAAATCAATTCTTCTGAATCAAAATTTCGAAAAGCTATTGTATTCAGCCTTCCATAAGTTGAGTCAAGTTCGAGAAGTCTCAGTTCCTCGAGAGGCAAACCTATGTTGAGAAACCTTAGGTCATGTTAATACTACGTTTTGTGTTTCGATATATTCAAGAGTTGTCCATCACTTTGTATTAGTGCTAAGGTTGCAATTTTAAGCGTAAATTATGATTTGAGGTGTAAATTACACGTAATTTACGCCTGTAAGTTTCGTAAATTTACATGCGGCCCAAACGTTAACTAGTATTATAGGTATAACTTGTACAGTACAGTACAGTTTTGTGATTAAGTGTTTGCCCATTGGAAAAGCATTGAATAGCAATTGATATGCAAAACTATCTAAATCAAACTTACTTACAAAATAAATCAACAATTTCTTAATGCAAATGTACAATTAAACAATGTTTTCCTATGGGAAAACACTTAATCACAAAACTGTACAATAAATCTATTGTAATAATAACCAGTTTTAACTGTAACTTATTTTAAAAAGAAAGCATTAGTAGTACTGTTGAGTTTGCACTACACATACGATATATAAATATTGAGTTCAAAACACATGACGACATTTGATATGAATGTATTGATAAAGAAATATATTTGAATTATTATAAGATTTTATTTGACAAATACTTAATAGTATTGCGAAAATGGAGAAATTATTATGTTTTTGTCACTTCTGTGAACTTCACGGACCAAACGTTATATTAACGACTAATTTGTTATCAGAAAATGATTTACTATTATATAAAACATCATTAAATAATAAAACAATAGAGTCGTGCTCTTCATCCATGTCTTCATTGCCCACATATAACGACAATTCAAATCTATTTAATAATGAAATACTTGTATTGCCTGAAGAATTAAGTGCACACATGAGTCATGACTGCGAAGGATGTTCTCTAAGATCAAAGACAAACAATAATGGATTCAATGGTTTTCTATCGTTTAGTAATAACGGAAAGTATGGTTTCATTACAAACAATGATTCGATTGAAAGAAAGAATAGTTCGACGAAAATCAGTTACGCTATGATTCGTGACGCATGTATTCGGTCTCTCAGTTGTGAAGTATATGAAAACGGAGGCGAAGGTCTCATATACTTTGGTGATGACCAAAGAGGTCATATTCTCAGCTATTTATTTGTGTTGAGAGACTCTAAGGCGAGAGGCTTTCAAAGAACGTATAGTATTCTTGTCATAAGTCGTGATAAACAACAATTATTAAACGATTGGGATTTTTATGTCAAACATATCGAACATATTGTACTCAATCTTAAAAATAAGGCTAAAATTATATATGAAAGCGAATTAACGCAAACCACTTGCCAACAGAGACGGTCTCTTATTCTGGACAATGTTTCCAATATTGGACCCAATGTCAGCTCATTAGAAGATATTTTGGATAGAAATCCGTTAAACACTCATAGAATGAATAGTAGAGCGCGTTCTTTACTGGAACTCACCGGAGACAATACCACTTTTGCTAATCTTCACATTCAATTCTCGTGGTTATTGAATGCGGTCAACAGTCTTAATGAGTCCAATTCAATGATTTCCAGAAACGAGTCATTTCTTCCCACAACCCATCAAAACATTTCTTTACGTTCTTTTTATACAGTTGTTGGCAAAGAAAACTTTCAAATTATTGGTTACAATACAGTTATCGGAAATAAAATAATAATTTGCGACACAAATAATTGCAGATTAAAAACTTTTATTTACTGTTTATCACAACTATTACCCGATGAATGCATTAATACAAAAGCTAATTGTAAAAGTTTTGATGAGTCGGCTAAACATAATTTAATTGGTATTTCAAGTTTAGAATTGTTACCAAATGATATGATTGAATCTGAATTTAATATTTTAATCACTATAAAAGATGAGGAAATTGATAAGCAGTCAAACAATAATATACTATCAGATAATTTGAAACTAACAGTGCACTGGAGTGCAAAACTCCCCGAACGAATGCCGAACTACTTAATTAATGTCGAACACATTTTAACTGATTTATCATATTCTGACTCAACACTCAATTCATATGTGATATCATTGAAAAATGAATGGCTTAATAAAGCGCAAGTCCTTTATTCATATACAAAAGGAGTAAATCCTCCGCGAACTACATCTGAAATGAATTCAATGCTCAAATTGATTCAAATAGAAGAGTGCGACACAAAATTGATTACATTTTGGTCGAGCACTGGATTAAGCATTGAATTTAAAACAAAAGTCTTTTCTATCAACTCAGACACAAATTTATTAGATGAAAGCGAAACTATATGTGTGTGAAATCATATTTTATATCAAAAAATAAGCTAAAGATCTGGAGAAACAAATTTATAAACCAGTAACTATATAATAATCTGATGTAATATTGACTCAATTTGACTGTATATATAATATTAAAGTTAAAAATTAATTCTAAATTGAAGTTCTAAATTATTAAAAACAAATTCTAGCGAAGTGTCGGTGGTTGTATTGATGGAGGCATTGGTGGCATACCATGAGCTCCAGTTGAAAGGGCAGCACTCGGTCCTAATAGGATCTGATTGACAAATATTCAAACTATTAGTTAAGAAACAATACTTATTATAAACATCATATAATACTTGTCTTTGTTGTTGTCTTGAATACTCTTCCATTTGTGATCTTTCCATCTCTAGAGCGAGTGGAGCCAAAAGAAATGCAGACGAAGTAAATAATACCCAAAGAGCAGAACGACTGAATCCATACAGATATTTAACACTATTGACTGAACCATAGCTTATGTTCACGAAACCCTTTCGAACACATTCCGGAAACATTTCAGTCAAACCTAACAGTCTTTCAGATAAAGTCTCGTCTTCTAAATCCTAATCAATTGAATTAAAAAAAAGAAAAATAGTTATTTTGTCAAACATTACACAATATCGATATTAAACATGTTTTAGACTCTTTTCACCGAATGATAGATTTCGTTATCAAATAATATCATTCACAAGTCGTAAAACTTTTCCTCTATTGAAATGAGGAATAAAATAGATTTAAATTATATTTCAAAATAGATATTATGGAAAATAGGTATATGTCTCACATCTTCGTCCTCGCAATTGTCATCTTTAACTTCTGGGATATCATTAGTTGTATTAATGGGTGAAATGTCTCTACTCATTGGATTAGATGTCGATAATTCAGATAAACCCGAGTCTGCGGTCGGCGACGATTCGTCTGTCATTTAAATTATATTAATTTAATTAATAATCAATATTAATAATTATATTTCAAAAATAAAAATCATTAACAATAGTTTGAGAGCACGTGAGAAATGAAATCTTTGATGTTATCGCTATTGCTATCAGATTATGCTTTGCTCTCAACTCTCTATCACTGCTTATACTATTTTATACAAAAAATAAGCGCAAAATTTAAAAACTTATTAATCTAAAGATTAAAAATCAATTTCTTTTAAATCAAGATTTTTAAAAAGCATTTTAAAAACTCGATTAATTACTATATGATTGAACTATTTTTGTTTTATTTCTATAAAAAAATGTAACTTTTTATACTCAGTTATTTGATCTGAAACTCGAGTCTTTGAAACTCGAGTAATGAATTGATTGATGATTTGTAAAGAAATCAAAGTTCGGTCCCTTTAACAACCTTTAACAACATGTGCACTTTATTTATGAAGTAAAAGTTTAAATACATTTAAATATACAATAAAACTTAATAAAACTATTTAACAACTGAATTATTTGATTATAAAAAGCATGACAAACATTAGTTACTAATGTTTTTAATCGTAAAATTAAATCATTGATAGATAAGTTTGCGTTTGAAAACTATCCGAAAATTTTTAATGGATTTGAATAAGAAATCAAAAGATGACATGACCATTGATATGAATAATATTTCAGACATCGATAATACAATTGATAATTCAAATAATAATAAAGAATATTCTGTAATAAGAGAAGGCAAAGCAGATATTATTCAACAGACATTTGTCTTTTACAACAAAGTTCAAGAATTCAATCGTGATTTGAGGTTATTATCAATAATGATATCTTATATTTGTTTTGATTATAAATACATTCAATCATTTTTAGTGTTCTTGCGATCAACACTTTTCTAAAGAACGAGTTGTGGAAAAATAATGTCAAAGAAAACAAATGGATTAAAGATAAAGTAAGTTTCGCTCAAAAAGATTTATTTATCAATGAATTTATTTAAAAATATTTTAGATAACAATATTAGACGCTCTGTCAGCCACTGGTTTGAGATCAATCAGATATGCCTTAGAATGCAATCAATGTGTTCTTCCAATTAAAATACTTGCAAACGATGTTTCAAAAAAAGCGATCGAAACTATCGAGAAAAACATCGATAGAAATAAAGTGCGAGAACTAGTCGATTGTAATGAAGACGACGCCGCGTAAGTACCAATTTATCACACTTTAAATGAATATTTGATATTAATTTGTGTTTTAAAGAATGTTTATGTATCGAAATCGCAATTGGAATAAAAGGTTTTCAATCGTTGATTTGGACCCATACGGAAGTCCCGCACCTTTTTTAGACGCAGCCGTTCAAAGTGTTACAGATGGAGGTCTGCTTTTAATAACCTGTACTGATATGGCTGTACTTTGTGGTAATCACAGCGAAACGTGTCACGCAAAATATGGATCTATTTGTTTAAAATCTAAATCCTGTCATGAAATGGTTTGCGTTTATTATTAACCTCAACTCTTCTCCAATATTTCTACTGTTTTTCTATAATTCACTCAAATCATAGTTGAGTACACTATTCCGTAGGTGTGAAGCCTCATAAAATGCAATCAAGATTAGCTTTGACCTTATAATGACTTTTGACCTTTGAATGAATATGTAAACTTGAGAGAATGATTCAATTTTAATGATTCAAATATTAATGTTATACAATAGTTGAAAGAACACCTTATTTTTGAGTAGTTTTGTGCCTGATTTGCATCACATTGAATCCGATCTGTGAGACGAGTTTAGTAGAGCTTTTATACAATAACTTGTAGCAAAGCTGGGCCTAAACCTTATAAAAAAGTAAACAATTAAATGCTTTAAAACTCTTTAGATAAGAGTCGAATGATACTGATGATGACCACAGCCAAAGTTTTATTGGCTTAAAATTCGAAATAAGAATCTTATTATATAGATTATAGTTTCAAATATGTGAGCATAGATTCTGTACTAAAGCTTCAATAGATTCTATTGAAAGTCTGTCTCGTTTTACATCACCAGCTTTTGAGAAAATATTATTTACATTTTTCAATCTCATGGGCTCAGTCAATGGCCTCAACTAAATCGTGAGCCTCACAAAAACCCTGAGCTTTAAGCCTACGGAACACTAAAGTGTATAATTTTTGCCATTTTTATAGAGTAGTTTAAAAGAATATTATTTAAACTAAAATGACTTAATAACTAATTATTGTTTCTTATTGTTAAGGCGTTGCGAATAATACTTCGAAGTGTTGAGTCTCACGCAAACAGATACGGTCGATATATCGTTCCTTTGATCTCATTAAGTGTTGATTTCTATGTGAGAATCGTTTTGCAAATATATACTTCTCCTTATGAAGTGAAACGAAGCGCAAGGTATTCATTCATATTTAATGATCATTTTATTTTTATCAATACTTATTATTTGAATTGATTGAAACTTTTAGCAAATTAGCTTATATTTATCAATGTAACGGATGTGAATCGTTCGAATTACAAAGACTTGCTGTTCAAAAGTATGAAAAACCTAAAATCAATATATTTTCAAAGATTAATGCTTTTATTAATCAACTAGAAGTTTACCTAAAGAAAAGTATAACTTTGCGCCGACAACAGGACCAATAGTTGGTAAAGTTTGCGATCATTGTGGACGACAATATCAAATGGGAGGCCCCGTATGGGCCGATCCCATACATTCTCTCGAATTTATTAATCAAATGCAGAAACAATTATCAAATTTCAATGAAGACGTTGAACGGAATTTCGCGACACATAAACGACTTCATGGAATTCTTCAAGTGTTGAGTGAAGAACTGATGGATACTCCGCTCTACTATTGTCTCGATAGACTGTGTCGTGTAGTTCACTGTGGAATGCCTTCAATGAAATTATTTCGATCCGCTTTATTGAATGCTGGCTTTCAGGTCTCGTATTCACACGCAAGCAAAACATCCGTTAAGACAAATGCGCCCAATCTTTTCATATGGGATATTATGAGAGAATTACAAAAACAATATCCCAAAAATAATTTGAAAGAAAACAGTCCCGGATTTGCGATCGTAAGCAAAGGCACAACTAATGTGGTATCATTTGATATACACGAAAAAGCAGAGCCAATGTCTAAAGAAATGCAATTATTGCGATATCAGGTGAATCCAGATTCTAATTGGGGTCCAAAATCTCGTCCATCAAAAATAGAAGATAAGCGCAAATTAAATCAGGGGAAGAGAATGAAAAGAAGGCGTTCTAATGATTCACAAAACTCTGAAAATCTTAATGAAAAAAAATAAACTCAAACGCAATCAGGAATCAGTTGAATGTGTTTAATGATAACTAATAAAGTATTCAATAATAACATGTAAATTATTTTAACATAATATAAGTTATAGTTTATATACAACATGATTATACACTCAATAACTTGAAATAATTAACGTGACTAATACATTATCATTATGTGTAGCTCTACAGACAACGGCTTTCAGATCATTTGTAACTACGATTCGATTGTTTATTTTCATATTTTCAGAGCTTTTATTCTTGTCAATAAAATTTGATCGCATTCTCAAGAATGAACAATTAGAGATCATATCAATTAGAGATGAAAAACGAAAATTTTATAGTAAAAAGTTTTATTTCAAACACAAAACTTTCATAATTATGAAGATTAATCAGAGCTTCAAAATATTTGAAATAAACTTAATTTTGTTTATCATTACTGTTGAGAACTAATATTTGAAACATACAAAAAGTGTTTTTATCAGAACTGAATTTTGTTTAACTATAATTGCAATAGAACTAAAATGAGTTACAATTTATTCACTCATATATTAAGTGAAATTAAAAAATTGATTAGATTGAGAAAAATATTGATTGATTTCATTGGACTAATTCAATGATAAACAGATCAATGATATCACTTAAAAAAATAATTGTTGACTGAATTAAAGTGTAATATTATTAAGAGTAAAACCGATTCATAATAACTAATAATCCATAAGAAAAACTTAATACCTGTCGATATCTAATAAATAATAAGAGAGATAGATATTAGCCTATTTTTGAAATGAATTTAAATGTTTTTATAGCAAAGTTCAAGTGGAAGTAATGCTAAACAATAAGAGTTTGAATTTTGGTTGTTGAATGTGAAAGGCTTTGGAGTGTATTATGTTTTCAGTATAACATTCTGTTATAATAATACTTCGTTGAGTTAAGCGCTATATTTTCTATGATTATAATCTTAAATCTGATCTGATCTGATCTGATCTGATCTGATCTG